>CAIGRQ010258392.1:0-21270 GCA_903798375.1 Fraxinus sp. D2006-0159 | reverse complement strand
ATGATTACCTATCAAAAAAAAAATAGTATAATACACTGTTTAGAACAAAAACAATACTTGGGGGCTTAAGTGTAAAGATAGCATCACCAACCTCCAGAGTACACTGGAAAACAGCTTCAAATATGCGAGGAACATCCTCAATCATTGTCCCCTTGTATCTACACGAGTAACGAACAATGCGCAGAAGGAAATAAATAAACATTGAAAAAGAATTCACAAAAAATACAATTCCAACAGGAAACATCAACATAACTAAAGAACACTGCATACTTGTTAATGATTGTGGCAAAAAGAGAGAGAACTTCAGACTCTCTTGCATCAGGCAAGTTTCGGGCATAGTCACCAAGTACTGATTCCATCATTGGAGGCACAAATTGCTTCCCAATTTGTGGTTGATCTTCAGCTTTGTCTAGAAATGTCTCTATGAGCTTAAGCGTTTCCCTCTTGACCGAGCTGTTGAAAAAAGAACAGAATCGAAAATCTATTGTGCCTCAGAAACGAGACATTTAATATCTGAAAACTCACCGTAGAAGCTTTACAACAGATGTTCTGGAGGCATACGGGCCTCCTTGAGCAATGCTAGTAGATATAAGCTCACTGTACATTCTGTTGCATGAAATAGAAGCCCAGAAATTAAAAACCGAACTTACTGAATAAAGAGCCACGAATAGAACTCCAAAGATTGAAGAATAAATGAAGCAGTGAAACTTAAAACCAAAATCTAGACATACCTGTACACATTGAGCATGTCCAAGAAAATCAGGGTAATCTGTGACAAGAAATATGTTCCAAGAGAAATGGAAGCACTAGTATTTGTCTGCCAAGAAACATAACAAATGCATAAGAATCTGTTCGTGAGGACTGGGATGAAAACTCACATGATCACAATTTTGAAAAGTCTAAAAAAAAATGTGGGACGGGAATAAAAGTGATACAAAATAATGGAAAATACTAATTTTCCGTCAACTCAAAAAGAATAATACATGTGCATGACAAAAGTTATCATCACCATGTTCTCCATAAGTCAACATATACCATACATAATTAAGATCCCAGGGTTGCTCAAAAATCATACTTGCAATATATAATTAAGCACTGTCCTGAAAATACTAATATTCCATCAACTCATAAAGAATAATACGTGTATGACAAAAGTTGCCATCACTATGCATAAGCCAACATATTCCATACATATCTAAGATTCCAATCTTCAAAAATCAAACCTGCAATATATTAAGTACTACCCTTATGACATCAGGATCTTTCAAGAAATCCACACCCTGGCGGGCCTGTCCTATAATTTCAGCCCATTTCTGCAGAAGACAATGTTTAATATTACCCACGAGCTATGGGACTCCAACTAAGGGACAGAAAGAGGTGAATAATATGGGCTTCATTACATAAAGAAAGGTGATAAACAAGGATCTTGCCTGATTAGGAAGCTGCATCAATCTCTGTAAATATTCCTCCCTCTTCTGTGGATCAGATTCTGCTTGAATCATATGGCCAACCTAAAGAGGAAAGGCAACGGTTAATGCCTCGCACAAAAGTTTCAGGCTATGACTAACATTAAAAAAAGAAAATTGTAATTAAAACCTTCCATGGAACCAAATACTTGCAATATAAAAGGGACTTACGGATTCATAGAAAGAATGAATCTGATGAGGCTCAAGATCTGCAATAGTCACCGCAAGGCTTGTCAAGAGTTCCGATACTAAAGGTTCATTTTCCCCCACCTGGCATTAAAAGATAAACTCTCGATGTAAATGTTTTTATTATCATGAAGTTACTGATCATAAAACAAAAGGCAGCATTTTCAAGAAAGATCGAAAGCAACATAACCTGTATAATAACAAATTTACGCTTGCACTTCTGAACAATTTTCAAGAATGTGTCACAGGCCATGTCCTAAAAGGGAAAAAAAATTTACTATATCAGAGTGTAGGAAACACCGATAAAATGATAAAATCATTTACCGGAATGTAAATGTATCTCCACAACATGAAGACGCGTATGAGATGTGCACAGTTTTCAACTTTTCATCCAGATGAATTTAAAAAAATAAACATAAAAGAATCAACCTGAACTCCTGGGTGTGTTTCATGCATGAACTCAAACAACTTATTCACAACTGTTTTCAAGAACTTCCAGTGGGCCCTCAGAAATCTCGGGTACTGCCCGACCACATACCTAGAAATCCGACAAATTAGAAACGGGATAAGTTTCTCTAAATTGTAGAAGAACCTTCAAGCAGCATTCAAGTAGTGCATGTCAGAATCTAAAGAGTAATAAAACCTTAATGTCATGAGTTCTCACATTATATTACTAGCAATAACGGCTTTGTTATTTTTCCCCTTGGTGATTTCACAGAGGTTCAACAAATCACGAATCACCATCACAAGAAATCTATTTTCCTGCCAAAAATATATGGTACATTATTGATACAAAAAACTGACAACAATCACTGCATTGACAGAAAGACTAAATTCAATCACAATTTAAAAAGTTGAAACCTATGAAAAATAACAGAGAGAAAATGGTACCCTGTGAAATACCAATCCTAATATCAGAGGCAACTGTTGAACGAGATGGACACAAGGTAACAAATTCGGAGTTCGAGGGGCTGCTTGGGAGTTTTTCTTGACCAATTTTGGGTAGCACAGTTTATGAGAGGTAGGGAAAATCGTTCCTCGTTAGCTTTTTTGGACACTGGATTTGGGTGATTTAAAAACCACATAAAATTGATGTAATATAATTTTGACCATTTTTCTCAATTCACCAAATTGGCGGGTGACTGTTTCTCAAATCCTCTTCCAATTTTACACTCTAGACAATAATTATTTCAAGCCCACATATTTTGTTCAAAACTAACTTGTAAATGAAAAAAAATAATAATCAAATTTATTTACAAGCAAAAATATTATAAGTAAAAAATTACTTATAAGATAAAAATTCACTTTTGTATAAAAAATTGTTTATAAAGTGAAATACTAATGATAAAACAAAAATTCACTAATAAAATATAAAAAGTAAAGTAAAAAATTCACTCGTGTACAAAAAAAATATTCAAAGCACAAAAATAACTTATAACCGTAAAATTTACTTGCAAGTAACTTAAAATTTCAGTTATAATAAATATTTCATTAAATTAAAAATCAACTTATATGTAAGAAATTACTTATAAGTAAAATATCACTCATGAGTAAAAAAAATATATTAGAAATTAAAAATTAAAATTTCATTATATATGTAATTTTATTCTTTTAAAAAACTTTCAGAACCGCTAGATAATAAACTCACAAGCATGGGTACGACTTGTTTTAAAATCGCTACTAAAATACCCAAAATTGGAGCCCTCGTATGTACAAAATCAGTATTTAACGCCTAGTAACTGATACCCCAAAACTTCCAAGTAGGCCCTAAGTGTAATGCGAGATAAAATTACATATGCTATGAAACTTAGTTGAACATCTAATTAATCCAGTACTAAGCCCTCTTTGACAACCATTATTTGGGTAAAGTGGAGTTTTGAATGGTACTTCTTTGAAGAATATGTGGTTATAAAGTGGAGAAAAATTTTGAGTTTACATGCAGAACATTTTATTATGTGAATATGTGGTTGAAGAGGAGTATGTAGAAAAAAAAAGCTTTGAAATAATAGTAGTCAAACAGATGCTAAGTTTAATCATAAGATTTCGAATGTTTAGAACTGTTTTTTTTGTGTTTTGAGTTTTGAATTCATTTTGCGTTTTATGTTTTGAGTATCCATTTTGAAATTGTTGAAAACGTGTTCTTCTTAGCATTTTGAAAAATTATTTTGAAAATACTCAAAACGAGTTTTGAAGATTTTGGTTTGATTATAACTGAAAACACTCAAAACGACAAATTTGTCGTTTTGAGTTTTCTTCGTAAATTTTTAATTTGTTTTCAAAAACGCGTTTTCGAAAATAGGAAAAAGAACGCGATTTCGCTGTTTTGGAAAATCGAAAACACAGTTTAAAAACGGTAAAAAGAACAGGCCCTTAAGGACCAAGTTATTCAACTATCCATACCTTAGGGACCATAATGCAAATTTATATACATTACCAGATAGGGTTTTAATTAAACAAAGATGTTTTTCTTTTATATATAATTGCCAAAAAAATATTTAAGGGTAAGACTAATTTTTCCCTTACTTTTAGGAAAGCAAATTAGTTAGAATAGTTTCCTTTATACGGATGTGTTTACATAAATATATGTATATAATTATAGTTATTAAAATATAATTTATACATATTTTAAGAAAGAAATTTATGTGATTGGAACATATTTGACTAGAATATGATTTGACTTTCAAAAAGTTAAATTCTTGCCTTAAAGTCTAGTAGCAGTTACATATATATGATGTGTATTAGTATGGTAAAACATGTAACAAACCTTATTTGGGACTATTTTCTAAAAAGCAATAATCATTGGTCAAATCTTAGAACCACTATATAATTGCCTCAAATCCAACGCTCACTTCAACCTTTTCTTCTCTCTCATCTTTTTCTCTCCATTCCTCTCATTTTTCTCTTACTTTTCTCTTCATGTACTGGCTCACGTGCACACACAAGTTACATCCCCCTCACACAATAGTTAAAAAAAATATTAGTTTTCTTGGTGAATAGAAGTCAATGCATTAAACAGAATTTTCTTCTCATTCTTTTAAGCTCCAGGTAAGTGTGTTATGTAAGTTGTCCATTGCGTTATTAAATTTTGGAATAAGTTTACGGGTTCTTATAAATTCACGATGAGGGACTGAAGTTCAGTAGCGCTATGTACAAGAAATTTCTACCACCTAAAGTTCGAAACTTAGTGTACATGATAAGATTCTTATCGAAACTTTAATACGCTTTACAATTTGCAGTGCACCCACTTTTCAGACAACTAGGATCGAGGTTGAAGTTTGGAAAGTGGCCAATGGATTAGAGATTTTAATTAGTAAATCCTTTTATATAAAAATCTCCGAAAACTCATGGCAACAAGTTTTATTTTTGCTATTATTAAGGATGGTTGATTTTAAAGTTGTTTCTAAATGTTTATTGAGACATTTATGTACGTTGTGGTGGTACCTAAACTTCCTAATATTTAGGGCATCACATCTATGACATCTAAAGTTTAATTTCAATGGGAGATAATATCAAAAGATGAAGGGGCAATAAAAACAAGGGATATAACTACAAGCATGTTTAGGAGGTGTTTATAATCGGTTTAAATTATAAATAGATAAAAATAAGTGGTGGATAAGTGGGTAATACTTATGGGAGGCTAGAAATGTATGAATAAAAAGTAGTTTGAATGTTTATAGGATGAACCAAATATAGGATATATGCACATAAAAAATTAATTTTAAACTAAAACTAAAACTAATATAGAAAAAGCTTCATGACTCACAACAACTCCGAAATTAGCAACACAAAAGATGCAAGAGATCGACTAGAGCATTTGACTCTAGGGATTAAAGATGGACCAAATCAAACACAAGAATAACATTGATGAAGGAGGGTACTAATGAGTCATGCATAAAGCAAAACAAAAGAAATATTTAAAGACAAATGTGGCCTACCTGCTCCTCAACCATTGACCCAGATATAGACCCAATTGCCCAACACAATGTGTTGAGGTTGTTCCAGGTATAATCCTCTCCATTTGATTGTTTGCTTAATTTTTCTAACATCTGCATCCATACACAAGAATTAAACAATACATTACATTCATTTAGCATCAGTATCCGTATCCACGAATTAGACATTGTACAAGCGATAAAGCCCAATCTGATAGAAAAAGGTCATCCATTCTATATTGACATCCAACCACTTATTAATCCAAAGCTATGGACATAGGAAATGGACCATATTAAGTGGTTATTTGATGGGGATTAAAATTAGATTTTTAATAGATTGTGATAGAAGTTTTTGAAATGTGTGGTTAAAAAACTGTAGGACTCATGAAAGTTATGGTTAATATTGATGGTTTGACTTTGACTTAAATTAAAATCTGATTTTAATCCGAAACAAACAGGGCATAAATATTTCCAACAGAGGAAGGATTAACAATACGTAAGAATACAATGATCAGCAATTATTACCATATAAATGGCAAGCAGTGATAATGGTACGTCAAGCCTTAAAAGTGATCAATGTGGTGTAAAGAGTGTACGACCACAGACCCATTAAATAAAGCATAAACACAATGAAAACTTGATTGACTGCAGATGACAAGACATTAAGCCTTCCAAAAATGGATCAATGCATAGGATGCAAAACTGGCACGTTCACAGTCCCAGTTAATATATCAAACCTCAATCAATATTTTGAAGCTTCTTGCACTGAAGAAAGGATATGCAATGTCCATTATAAATTTATAATCATCAAATATTTGCATTCCACAGAATTAACTGACGCTCTTCTGATACGGAAATATTAAAATCTGACCAAATACATGAAATTCCACCTCATATTTTCCATAACATCCTTCAATGCAAAGAAACATCCGACTTCAATAAGCATTAACCATATATATGAAGTGATCTATCATAAGCTGTTAGATAAATGGTCAATATATGTTCCTCTAAACAAAGGATCAACTGTGAACTCAAGCCTTGATGAAAATTGAAACTCCATGCACCCATTAAAAGGGTCAATGGAATGTTGGACTACACTTCCAGGCAAAAGCACAATTAATAAAATGCTGTTTACTACCCGAATAAATGCAATGTAGTTATTCAAATTTTCCCTCAATCTAAGTGAATTAAACTGCAGAAGTTTTATGATTTATTCTATCACCTAAGTGAATTTATCTACCTAATGCTCATTAGACAAAGCTCATGGTTTTCATTTCCAGAGAAGACCAGCAAAGAGTTTAGAAGGAATAATGAATATCCGCACTTATTTCACAGTTATTACATCTGAGTTTAGGTGTTTCAAATTTTTCTTAATTCAACCTACAACAATTGAAAAAATAAACATATATTCACTGTTTGAGAAATTGAGAGGTCAGTTTCTACTTAGACATAGGCTAAGAAATTAAAGCGCGCGTGCAGAGAGAGAGAGAGAGAGAGAGAGATTGCTAGTAACCCCACCTGCTTTTCAGTATCCTCGTGATCAAGATGTGCCAAGTAGATCAGTGTTTCCTTCATTATCTGCCAATTGTGAATCATCAAGTGAGTGAACAACATCATACATGAAATCCCAGAGAAAAACCAGAAGAATTATGACGTGAATCAGCAATACAGCTACTCCGCAAGCATATAGACAAATCTACATCATCAGAAATCATTTCATCTGATCTACACATTCCACCTTAATCAAAAACAAACCAAACAAATCGTGATTTGTGAGGTCCTGCTCATTTAGTCTTATGCATGTTTTAATTTCTAGAAATAACAAGCATGCCAGAGTTCTTTACATTGATAAACTCTAATTAGAGAGCTCTAGGAACTACCTAAAAACCACGCTAACAAGGCTGGGCAACTATTTCTCATTAGGAGACTTGAGACTTCAAACAAAAAAAATGCATTGAACCTCAAACTGTGCATGTGAGGGGCAGAGGATCCATTTGATGAATAACCATCCAAAAAGAAACCCACCCAACTAAACGAGTAAAATGCTTCCCATTTACAGTTTTTTTCAGCATTGAGGATACTTTTAATGATATGTTGGATCAGGTTTTACATTCCCCTTTTCACCAAAAATGTCAGTCATAGTAATGCAGGACAGACAACAAATAGCCCCTTCCACGTGTAGACAATGTCAATAAAAAAACCTCCGCAAATGCATTCTGAGAGCCTAGTACTAAGGGATAGCAATAGATTCTCACACACATTAGGGTTATCTCACTTCACTTGCTTCACTGGAGCATGCACATCATCAGGCAGTTAATTATAAATAGGTAAATTGTGCACTTCATTAAGTATGTATTGATTAAATGATGCATTTGACAGATATTGATGTTAAAAAAATATTTCACTTTTCTCAGCTTTTCCCGTCAATCTTCTTTTCAATAAGAATAAGACCTTATATTGCAGGAGGACATCATTGTCTTTCATAGTTTCACGAACTATATTTCCATTTTCATCTTCAACAATCAGAACTTCTTCTGGCTTCGCCATACGACATATCATAAGCAATCTCAACTTCGACAATGGAACAGCATAAAGTTGTCGCCTTTGCATGATTTGTGAACCAAGTCCATCAACCATACCCGGAATCATGGGCATCTGATAATTAAATACAAAAATCAGGCATCAAGGAATTCTTGTGAGAACTATCCTACTTTCAATCCCTATCCATAGATTAGATGTGCAATTTTCCGAAAGTGACGGAAAACTTTCTAAGAAACCATAATCATTAGCTGACCAAATTCACTAGCAATAGCTTTTGGAGAAGAGCAACTTTATGGGAATTTCACCACATGATTGGCGCTTTATTACTAGCAATGATATACACAACCTTCTTTTTAAGATAAGGCCTATGCTCCTCATACCAGGGTATCTTCATCAGAACCATGACATCATGGCAATTGAATCTCTACTATTCTCAATATTCAGACCAATTTTGAGAAACCTACTTAAATATACACTACTTATTTCATTTTCTTTTCGTTGGGCAGTCATCAAGGACACGCACAAGAAGAAGACACTACCTAAACAATGCAACTAGAACTGGTCCTTCAAAGTCTTCACCTTTAAAAGTGAAACCTATATGCATCATATAACCAACCGGAAAACTTGACGTCTTTCAACCTCAAACAATGATGGATTGATTGTATTCAAAGATTAAAACAAATGAAAAGGGACTAAATAATCTATTGCACCTGCAACCCCATCATGTTTGCAGCTACTGCAGGATTGTCCAGATTATGAGGTGATTCAAACAGCTCTAGAACCAACGAGTTCCAATAGTCCAAGCAAACCTGTCAGATCAAATTAACGCAACTTAGTTATTATTAGAACCATTATAGTGAAGAAGTTGGAAACCACAGTGGATGAGCGATAAAAGTACCTTAAAAACCTCAGTGTCATCCACATATGAGATATTGATGAGATACTCAAGACCCATTAATAGCACACTTATGTTCTCTGGCGTAGATTCCAGCACTCTAATATGAGACTGCATCATCCATCAGTATAATAGTTTAGGCAGAATTAGGAAAAAAACAAATTGCCATACTCAAGACTCCAATATTTTTTATAACATTAGTACAAAATTACAAATAAGGTAGTGGATTCACATCAGATGTTCAGGAATGCCAGAAATCACACGTATTATCTTAAAAGTTGTACCAGTAAACATCCAAATACGTTATATACATTTATGAATGAAGAAACTCACTCTCTTATAGTATACTTTCCACCAAAAAAACTGCAGTATCAAATCTCATTTTGAACTGAAGGGAGTCATCTGTTGTAACTTGTAATGGGCTGATTAGTTCATATCTTATCACATTTAAATAGCAGATCATAGCCACTAAAACGTGACATGTTTCTGTCCATGCTTAATTAGTAGTCACACTTGTAATGCAACGCAATCTAAAATCAAGCTCAAAGATGTTCACAAGCTTTTCTACCAGAAAAGAATTCATAAATCTGAGAAAGGCTTAAAAATTGGCATTTGCTCAATTTGCATTCAACAAATAGATACTAAAGTAAGTTTTGGATTCAAAGTAGGATTTAACAGTATAAATTGATTATAATAATTCTTTCACAAAGATATGATTTTGGCCATTTCTTGCAATTTTAGTATTGTTTTGTTCAATGAAAAGCGAATTAATTCTTTGATTGGACCTTTCTTGATGTCTGTGTGTTCACTTTCTATTGCAGATGGAGAGGGGTGGAGTAACCTTATAAAATGATGTGAAAAACAAAGCCAAGTTTTGAATAAATGCCTGGAGAAGATAAAAGATGAGAAAAATCAGTATATATATAAATGATAAGAGGCGTTAAAAGTAGAGCAGATGTCATAAAATTAAATTCCCACCTGCTCCTCAGTGCTGCCATTCAAATAAGCCTCCGGAATATTGGTGCTGAGAGGGAGAATATCCTAATAAGAAACAATAATCGTGTATTAATCAGTAAAAACTTGTTCAGTTACATCAATATTGTCACTAAAACATTGAACCCCAAGCTCCAAATACAATTTATCAGATCTAAGAGATATGTGTCACTTCAAAAGATTAAAAGTTCAATTCTCACGTACCAAAATTATCTTCACATACCTGCAATTGCATCATGAATATGCTATACATTTTAGCATACTGCATGTTATAGAAATCCCCAAAACTGAGAGCAGCAACCTGTGAACGTTAACACGTGCAAGAATCAACATTAATTTCAGGATGAGTTTCTCCATTAAGAATTGCATCGGGTGACAGCAGAAAAAATTATACCTCTGTCAGGCATTGAAGGGCGAGATTCCGATAAGCCGGGACAGGGAAAGATTTAAGGAGTGTTTCAAGCTTTCATACAAAAGAACAAGCTGTGAGGTTTGAAATTCTATTAAATGTATAAGAAACTTCAAAACCCATGAAATTTCCAGCACGCTATGGTTAATCGAAAAGTTCACACACCACGGGACAATCAACAAGAAGAAAGAATAATTTGCCAACCAGTCGTGATTCAAATATATAGCCCAGAGGAATCCATGAAAGGAATGCATGCAATGTCGCCAGGGTTGCCCTGATAAGCTCAGCTCTTTGAGATGCCGATAGTACGTACAAGCATAACTCGTGAATAAGCTTGAATTCACTGCGAAGAGACAACAAATTTCTCAAAGTGAGAAAAAAAAAAGGAACAAAAGTGTTAGATGATCGACATGCAATATTCTTGTCAAGTAGCATTGCTCTGGAATGAAGAGCTATACTAGATGCAGAATTTCAAGAATTTAGATGCACGCATGCATACAAAAATAAATATGTAGTAAACAAATTGAATTACCTCAGGATATATATCCTGATGCTAACATAAGCTGAATACATAAAATGTGCCAGTCAACAGACCACCAAAGAAGACTTAGTTGTCAATCAACTACACATCAGAAGATGTTCAAATTGTAACCTGTTTAGTGATTGTTTCAACTCTTTAATCTTCTGTTGAGTCATTTCACCTCTTGAAAAGTCGAAGACCTCTTCACTTAGAAGCTGACAAGTAACATCTATGTCAACTGCATGTAATTTAATAAAAAAAAATCAAGGAGAGATATGACTGCTGCCTTACTTTCAGTATAGCCATGCAATTCTCACATATAGTTTCACTTGTTTTTGCAGCTGCAACTAAGTCGGGAACAAAACTTTGCCACCTGGCTGGCCACTCATGCTTCAAAATCTGTATATGTAAAGTAATAGCATAATCAAGATAACACAAATATCCAAGACCCGGCAGGGTCCTTTTGATGCATAAAATAATTGATATGCAACTGTAAGTCCTGTTACTGAGCATATCTTGGGAAATGGAACTACATTACCTGAACCAATGAAGTATTTAGCTTGTTGACATACAGCCTCTCCCGCCGAAATGAGAACTCGTCACTTGAAAGCTAAGCTCAACAGATCAAGTGATGGAAAAGGTTCAGAATTCATACCCTTCAATAAATATGCAACAGAGAGCACATATCATTCACTTTTCCCCACCAAAAGTGGGAGGATCATACCTTAACTATAACTTCAGAAATATAGTTTTTCATGCCATCTCGTTGTTCTACAGGCAAAGCATTCCATCTATACTTGATAACACCTTCTAGAACCTGTATTTGAGAGTTGAACAAGTGGCCACTATCCTCAGTATCTAGTATCTACAAATAATTTTAAGAATAAAAGAATTTCTGCTATTTGCATTGATGTCCATTGATCGCGAGGTCAATAACCAAAAAGACACAATTCACCCCATGTAGCAATCAAGATACAAAGATTAATGGTAAGACAGAAGTTCCTCCAATTTCTGTCAGTTTCAAAACAACGTGGCAGCCCCACTACTTCAATAGGCAAGACTAATTGCAACTTACAAATAATGAAGACAAATCTTGTTATTCTAAGCTAATCTATCAGATGGCAAGATCATTCATGAAGTCCTTAGATCTGATTGGTCAAACAAGTTATATTGAATCATCAACTCCTGCATTGGCAGCCATAGTTCATTGTTCCATAGCCAATGGGATCCAATCAAACTCTTTAATGAATAATGTGAAGCCATGAAAGCCTTTTGCTAGTAATTCTTGTGTGAGGAGACCTCACGCACGGTCGTGAGGAGATTCAATTTCATAAAATAATTAGAGAAACGTGTAATCATAACATGACACAATAAGTTAGAACTATTATATTTGGCAGCGTAAATAGCTTTTGCATGCAGTTGAAGCACAAAGATTTTCCCAAAGCTGCAATATGGTCTTGCAGAGGAGATTAACTGATTAAGAAACACGTAGTCAAATAATTTTTGAACGAAGAAAGTCATTTAGAAAGGTAAAAGTCAAAGAATGGATATATTGATTTACCCCCATCCCCTATTTAAACAGGGGTGTGCATGCACACAACAATCCAACAATAAGCCATGTCATAAATGGAATTAAAAGGCCCAAAAATGCAAGAGTACTTGTGCAACGAACCTGCAAAGCGAAAAATTTGGTATTCAAGTTCTGCGTGTTAGATAGAATGTGAACAACTTGAAGCCACATATTGGGATTACTTTGCATATCTCGCAAGATATGGTCTGCAGTAGTCCTCTGCAGCACAAAAACAGGAAAAAAGACAACAAGTAGAGTAAGTCCAAACATAGACATTATACTCATACTATATGTAATTACACCACATGCATTCCATCATTCCGCAGAACTCCTAATTATGAGCAAATCTCAAAAGCTAACTTGTGCACTGAAAGCAATTTAATTTTCCTAAGATGGAAATAACTGATATATTACAAAAATAATTAGCAGACTACACAAAATAGATCCAGAGAATCTCAAAAATGAGAATTTAGAAGGAAGTATGTTCATTTGGAATTATCAACACATAAATCTAAGTAACTGATAAAGCACCAACAACTAAAAATACACTTTCAAGGTAAATAAGTTGATAAATAGAAAGAGTCGCATTAGCAAAATTTCCTCAACTCATGAAATTGTGTTAGGTTGTATAGATGGTTTGGGAGTCCTTGTATTTGGTTATTGAACAAGAAGAAAAAGTTGCAGATTTGTGCTAGCCTGCCGTCAAGTTGTTGCTCGAGCGTCCAAATCAGAAACACCTTCAGTAGCCTACTGCTGGACAATCGCTCGAGCAACGGTATTACCAAAAAACCCTAATTTGCATTTTTCGAGAGTTCTATCTATCCTAGAAATGTTTGTGCACGCTAGCAGTGAGCATTCTGTGTGTTTTGTTGTGCCTAAAAATGAAGTAAAAGCAGGAAAAATGGGAAATACCAATCAGCCCCTTTCCAAAATCCAACTACCCACCACCCAACAACCACCTAACTCGGTCGACGATGGCGATGGCGATGGCGACAAGGCATCATGCGGCAAACCTATCCCTACCGGCCTCACGCCACATATCTGTGGTCAATCCGGCCAATCCAGACACATACAGGCGGCAACCCTAGGTGGAAACCCTAGCACCGGTCAGCTTTCAGAGGCGCAACGTACTGGGGTGTTGTGGGGGCTCTTGGCGTTGACAATCGTGGTGGAAGGGAGATGAAAACAGTGAAGCGATCTGGGATCCAAGCTCATATTACTCATGATCCGGCCAATCTTTCGACAGAGGCGCCCGACCCGCATTTTATGCAAACGATTCCGACACCAGGACATTTGCATGGACCACACGCCACTCCGACGATGGACCTGTCGGCGCGTGAAGGCCACGCGCCATCGGAAAATTTTGAAAATAAAGAGAGCGTTTCCAAATTACCCAGCCAGCCTATTCTGCCATCAGATGTGCCGTTTATACACAATCAAAGGAAAAAATGGGTGGATGCATATGGTTTGGTATTCAATCGGCGACTTAGAGTTGAGGCGAAGGAATTCGAAGTGTCTGTTAACGAATCAGGTACTGTTATGATAATAGAGTGGGGCTCGAGGATGTCATCCGCAATCTATATGGGGAGGTTTGGTGCGCTTTGGATGGTGAATATGGTGGATAAGCTGAGAGTAGCTAATAAGTTGGAGGATTTTGTCTCCAAGTTTAACGAGTCCTCAAGAGTTTTTTTGGCACAACGTTGTGCAAACAGCCGTGGCAGGTACTTGACGATAGCACAGTATGGAGAGAGGCGTCGGACGGGAGTTGTGATAGTGCCGGAAAGGGTGAATGGAGAGGGATTGGCGATGTTTTCGCGAGTGTTTAAGGCAGTTTTCGATTCATTTGTTGCTGGAAATAAGGCTAAACGTCGATTGATGGATGATAAAATTCGACAACGGATGACTTATGTCGAAGTTATGGCTAACTTACAGACATCGCATAAAGTTGATCAACGGGGGCTAGTGCAAAATGAAAGGATGCATAATGCGAGGGAGAATGACGGTCATCCTATGATGCCTAAGCCTATGGAGACACTTGCAGAAGGTTTACATGATGGCTTATTGAACAGTGTTGAAATAAGGGCCCGCGTCTAGGCGTTGAAAGAAGAGTTGGATGATTTAATCAGGTTAGTGAGATATAGGTCTGAGGCAGGCCCCAAGATATATTGTTGTCATGTGTGAGGTTGGCGGGGACGAGCCCCTAGCCAACGAAAAACAAATAGCGAGCTTAGTTCCTAAGGAGTTATCACTAAATGTAGCCCATACCAAAGACAAGCAGGGGGTGACTAAGCCCTATTGTAAGTATCAGGCACAAACTGAAGCAGTGTATTCCGGGAATGATGATGGGATCGAAATGGTGGAGTGGGATAGGACGAGGAAGCTTCGGGGCTAGCAGCAAATCGGAAGGTGGTCCCCTGGTCTAAGGAAGGGGAGTTGAAAATGGTGAATTTAGAGTTGGGTACACTAGACGATATGGACACAAATTCATTAACGGATGGATTGCTCTCAGTTGAGCAAGAGTTGGCACATGTGTTGGTAGAGAGATCAGCTTCAAGAGTCCTAAAAGAGCACGATGCGGCACGTGCGACAATTATGATTGGGAACACATATACAGAATGCACTCTTAAGTCCCTAAAAGAAAATGAATTAGGGACTAAAAAAGCTTTGGTGTTGTGGGTAAATAGCGGCCAAAAAGGAGGACCGACAATGATGTTGTACATGTGGAGAAAGCGGAAGGATATTCGTATGACCCATTGGAGTGTTGCCATGCAGAGGAAATAATGAAAGTGAATGTGAGTAAAGATGAACCCCAACCTTCGAATCGAGTCCTTCAAAAAATTCAGGATTTCAGCAAGTTGGTTGCGTGTCTTGCGATGGATATGAAATTAGACTCGTGCAATTATTTGAGGAATTGGAGGCTAGTAGGGGGCAGGGGAAGAGTACACAAGGAAGTAAAGCAAGAAAGAAGGGAATTCGCGAACTTAAGCGGCTCGAATGGTCAGTAAATTATGATGCTAAGGGTGGCGAGTCATGGAAATCATTACTGGAGAGAGATGATGGTGCGTTTAAATGACCCCAAAACTTATTTACTGGAATGTGAAGGGGCTCAACGATGTTGGGAAAAGGTCAGGGGTTCGTAATTTGTTAAGGGAATAGAGGACGGACCTTGTTTGCTTGCAAGAAACTAAGTTGGAGTTCGTCTCGAGGGCTGTGGTTAGTAGCTTATTGGGGGGCGCATGTTGGTTATCAGTTTTTGGGGTCATCGGGGGCAACAGGTGGCATGTTGGTCATGTGGAACACTAGGGTTTTTTATATAGACGATGTTAGTGTATGGTCATACTTGCAATCACTCTCGTTTAGAAATTTTGGGGATGGATTCCATTGGATGTTTATAGGAATTTATGGACCTAATTCTGATGAGACTAGAATGGGCTTGTGGGATGAGTTGTCTGGTATGATGGGTTGGTGAAATCTCCCAACATGCATCGGGGCTGATTTTAATGTGGTTCGATTTCGTTCTAAGAGGTCGAGTGGTGGGAGACTAGCTGGAGCTATGAAGGAATTTTCATATTTTATTAGGGAGAACATATTGGTGGATATGCCTATGCGTGGGGAGACTTTACTTGGTCATCGAATAGGGACCAACCTGTTCTTTCTCGTATTGACCAGTTGTTGGTTAACGGAGAGTGAGAGGCCAAGTACTCAGATGCGACTGGGGAGGGTGTACTCTGATTATTTCCCTATTTTGCTATCTGGGATTAATAGGGGTAGTAGATTAAAGCCTTTTAAGTTTGAGAAGATGTGGTTAAAAGTAGAAGGTTTTAGGGAACAAGTACGGACTTAGTGTACCTCTTATGATTTATGGGGCTTTAGGGAACAAGTCCGGACTTGGTGTACCTCTTATGATTTATGGGGGTCTCTCAATTTTGTGTTGGATCAGAAGTTGAGGGCATTAAAAAGGAATCTTAAGAGATGGAATGAGAAGGTGGTGGGCAATGTGAACTTTCGTAAAGTTCAGTGTCTCTCATTGAAGAGTTGAACAAGCTTGAGGAGAGTCGAATGTTGGATGGAAAGGAGGAGAGACATAGAGTATTATGGGAAGAGCTTGTGAGATTGGTGGAGATGGAGGAGATTGCTTGGTGCCAGAAATCTTGGGTCACGTGATTGAAAGACGGGAACAAATGCACAAGTTTTTCCATAGGGTAGTCAATTCTAATAGGCGCAACAATTCTATCACAGCGTTGGAGGTTGATGGGATTACTTATGAGGATCCACAGGATATTGGGGGCCACGTGGTGAGATTCTATCAGAATCTATATCAAGAGCAGTTTGAGTAAAGAGCAGAGTTGGAGGTGTTGGAGTTTTCTACTGTTACGAAGGTGAAGGCCGTTTGGTTGGAGAGACCATTTGGAGAGGATGAAATTAAGGAGGTAGTGTTTAGTATGAATGATGACAAGGCTTCAAGACCAGACGAGTTCCCGTTCTCATTTTATAAGGCGTGTTGGGAGGTGGTGCGACATTATATTTTTGATGTTTTTACTTTTTTTAGCGTGGCAAGTTTCTAAGAAGTACCAATGCACCATTTATTGTGTTGATCCCAAAGAAATCGGTAGCGATTAATATTAAGGATTTTCACTGATCAACTTAATCAGTGGGATGTACAAGAATATTGCGAAAGTTTTGGCGAATAGACTCAAGAAGGTGTTAGGGAAAGTGACATCTAAGTTTCAGAATGCTTTCGTGAAAGGTCATCAGATTTTAGATTCTGTACTTATAGCGAATGAATGCATTGACTCAAGACTGTGCCTAGGGGTTCCAGGGATATTTTGCAAGCTTGATATTCAAAAAGCTTATGATCACGTGAACTAAGGGTTCCTTCTATATATGCTTAGGCGATGCGGTTTTTGGGATAAGTGGTGTAAGTGAATTCAGTTCTCTATCTCTATTATTTCATTCTCATTTTAGTCAACGGCACCCCTGAGGGTTTTTTCGAAGCAACAGAGGCTTGAGGCAAGGAGATCCATTGCCTCCATTGTTGTTTATTATTGTTATAGAGGCCCTCAGTAGGATGCTCGAGAAAGCGAGGCGGGAGAATTTGATTAAGGGATTTACGATTGGTGAAATGCAGGTGACGCACTTGTTATTTTATGTGACGCAGATGAGGAGCAATTCAAGAACTTACGTCGATTGCTCCTATGCTTTGAAGCGGTGTCTGCATTGAAGATTAATCAGAGGAAATCTAAGGTTATTCCAGTAGGGGGCCACTAACGTGGGGGAACTTGCTGTTATCTTGGGTAGTACAATTACACATGTCATATCTCGGGCTTCCTTTAGGGATGCGATTTAAAAATATTCATATATGGAATACTATTTTGGAAAAGGTGGAGAGGTCGTTAGCGGGATGGAAGCGTATGCATCTCTCGAAGGGTGGCCGCATTACTCTCATTAAATCTACTCTATCAAATACCCCTATTTATTTTTTGTCCCTATTTCCTATCCTTGTAGCAGTGGCAAATAGATTAGAGAGAATTCAAAGGAAATTTCTTTGGACAGGGTGGGAGAGGAGAGGAAGCTTCATTTGGTTAATTGGGGAGTTATTTGTTCTCCTATAAGGGTGGGGAGCATCGGATTGAGAAGCCTTACTTTGTTTACCAAGGCACTGTTGGGCAAATGGCTGTAGCAGTTTGGAGTGGAAAGAGAGAACTTTTGGAGAGATATCATTGGGGAGAAGTATGGTGTGGTGGAGGGGGGCTGGTGCTCGAGTGAGGGTCATAGTTCTTACGGGGTAAGTTTGTATAGGTATATTCGACGAGGATAGAGTGACTTTGGGGATAGATTGATGTTTGCGGTGGGGAATGTGAATAATATCATATTATGGGATGATTGTTGGTGTGGAGACAGACCGCTTAAGGTGGGGTTTCCTTCCTTATATCGCATTACTATGGTGTCTTCTCTATGGAGAATGACGTTTTAACCATCCACAATGGGAGTTATAGTTCGAATATTACCTTTCATAAAAGCTTGCAAGATTGAGAATTGGATGATATATTATTCAAACTCTTTTGATTTAACCAAAATCATTGAAAACATCAAATTCATATAATCAAAACACCAAAACCCAACTACCACATAATCGTCAAATTTGTGAAGATCAGGGAAGGTGACCGAAGTTCCGGTTGAAGAAAAACAAAAGTTCTCATGTAATCCACAGGAGGTAAACGATTCCAGAAGGTCGAGAGTTGGTGCAGGAGCATGCAGACGCAGTCCAGGAGGACCGTAGTGATTATAGTCAGGAGGTCAAAAAATACTAATCGTTTATAGTAAATTCCACTAGCTTGGGCTGGAGTTTTTATCCGGTTTTATCCATCAACAACTTTGTAGTGTTGTTTACTTTTATGCAATATATCAATTGCGGTAATTCAACATAGGATAGTATTACATGTGAATTCATATGGATAACATTAATAATTTAAATTTGTTGTTATTATTAATTAACAAAGTTAAATACCGCATACAAACACCTATTCACCCCAATCTAGGTGTTAGTTGGGGTCAAACTCATAACTTTCAAATTGGACAGTCGACAATCAAAGTCCTAAATAAACCTAAGAGCAACACTCCCAAAACCCTACAAGAAAATACTTGATCGGACTCCATTACAAGACCGTTTAGTGGTCAACATGGCAGGTATCAATGAATCATACTTCATGATCTGATCTATATCAACATTCACTCAATAATAATGCAAATCCATCTGTACGGTACCACAAACTGACGGCCAATGTTTCGCCAATCCAACACCCACCGCTACAAATTTGATGTTTTATTTGTTCTTTTTAATTTTTAAGCATGTTTGAGGGTGTAGAAAATTGTGCTCCAAACTTCTTAAGATCCAGGCTCAGTCAACCAACTAATCGACACCACAAAGCAAACCACAATCAAGAACCAAACCTTCCAAACACGGGTGCTCTACGGATTGCCCACAAAGGGCAAGGTGTGGATGGTATTATAGCCTCAAAGGTCAGCCACACAGGCTAAAGAGAAGAGGAGAAACAAGCTACTAAAAAGGGAAGCACAAAGCCAAGAAGAAAAATGAAGGGAGGCGCCGGTTTCTCTCTTAAACAAAGGGGCTAATAACCAAACATTCACACACTCATGAATAATAACGAGGCAACCAATATAAAGGATCAAGTGTGGGCTTTTAGGTTAAATTGGAAATAAGGCCCAAAAGTTAGCGTCCGTTTGACACCCATTTTTTTGCCAAATTCTCATTTTGCTACAGTATTCTCCTGCATTTTTCAAACAAAAGACCGACACATCAGTCAAAGTGAATGAAGAGATGATAGAGCCATTGTAATAATTTGACAAATTTGCCCTATGACGTACTATCAATATTTACGTTTTAAACCTCCATCAATTGAGATAATGTTTGAAGGAAACAAACAATGACTTCAAGGGCAAAAATGGAATTTACAGAATACGAAAATTTGACTTCAATTGCAACGTCTCTTTGTGTGCAGGAAATGTCAGATAATTCATTGCATTTTCAGACATAGGTCCCGCATTTGGTGGGAAATGGTTGGAAAAATACTGTATAAAAATGAGAATTTGGCAAAAAAAAAGGGAGGTCAAACGGGGGCTTAGAAATTAGAATAAATGGGTCGTCAACCGAAAAAGCCATCCAAGTGTTTTGGGTTGGGCCATGAGCAGCACCAACTAGATTAGGCTACTTCAAATGGTGGTTAAAATAATTGTGGTGTCGATATACAACTTCAATCATCAGTCGAGGCCTATGAAATTTAATTCAAACTAAAAAACCGGTTTAACGTCATAGCCCGAGATTTATTGGGTTTCAAAACACAACAAAGAGGTGCAATAAACATTAGCTGCTCAGTCAATCTTCCATGTGTTCTGTTATTTTTCTGTTCCCTTTATACACCATGCGTCCTTGATTTTCTTCTCAAGTCCTTTCTGACTCTAATTTTCATATATATGTCTCGGATTCATGTGTCAAAATCATGTGCACCGTGAGCCAAGGTCACATCATTCACTGTTTACGTCTGCCAAATTCCATTTCACTCAATCTCAAGTGAACCAAACGGAATACTCATAATCAACTTAACTACTCAGGAAATAAAAAATAATAAGAAGTTTAAAATGAGAGAGCTCCTAGTACTATATCTAAATCCTATTAATTATACAGAGGAGGCTATGCTCGTTCAAGACTCCGAATATCACCACATTTGCAACTGATTTTTTGAATGAAATTTACACATAAACAAACAAAACTGAATTGGGGATAGGAAAAAAAAGGGAATGAAAAGAAAACGTTAGAGACCTCTTCTTTAGATCCGGTGCCATAGAAAGCAGCAACAGTGGCATCGAGTAAAGCAACATCAATGGGCTGACTCAAATCGCGAAGTTTCTCCGCCGCCATTGAAAGGTCACCACTTTGTCTCTGGCGTTAAAACCCTAAGAAAAACCCTTGGAACACCTGTACTGACCGAAACTGGTGTAAGTAAATTGTGCGAGGAGGTTTAAAATTTGAAATCAAATGACGCAGATGGGTTTTAGAGAGAGAAGTCTATCTATATACATATATAGGTGTGGCGCTTTGAAAATGATTTGCCCTTCCCTCCTATTTTACGAAGAGAGAGGGGGGAGCGGGTGTGTATCGACAGCTGGACCAGGATGAACTTGTTTGTTCTCACTGATGTACCGCGGATGATATAATGAAAATTACAAAAAGTCAGGGGTG
>CAIGRQ010258388.1:0-18254 GCA_903798375.1 Fraxinus sp. D2006-0159 | reverse complement strand
TGCAAGCTTAGGCGATGGCGCTTCTTTATCCTTGGGCTTCCATAACTTAGGCCTTTATCTTAGACCCCCCAATTGGGCTTCTCACCTTGGGCCTTTAAACTGATTCCTATTAGGCCTTTATCTTGGGTTCCTCGATTGGACCTTTCATTTTGGGCCTTTAGTTTTGGAGTGTCAACAGTTCCCACTCCAAGTTTCTTCTGGATCATATCATTCACAGCAAATGTTGGACATCCATTCAAGATATGAACACTCCAATTCCCGGCTTTATGCCAAAAAGTTTTAGGCACTTTTGTTCTTGTGAGCATGCAACGTACCATATTCATAATGGTATGATTTTTCCTTTTTGAAATCCCATTTTGCTGCGGGGTGTAGGCCGCCATTAACTATATACATACAACATTTTCTTCACAAAAGGTAGTGAACTCATGTGAAGTGAATTCTCCTCCGTGATCACTAGAAAATGCTTTAATAAATACCCCAGCTTCTTTCTCAACCATAATTTTAAACTTCTTAAAGACAGTTATAGCCTCAGATTTTTCAGATAAGAAATACACAGTTTTCCTACTAAAATCATCGGTAAAAGTTATGAAGTACCCCTTGCCACTGTCGGAGTTAAGATTAATAGGTCCACATATGTCTGAGTAAACTAGTTGAAGAATTTTTGATGACTTCCAGGTGCTTTGTTGAGGAAATAACTCACGGTGTTGCTTTCCAATCACGCATTCTTTACAAATCTTTGAGGGAGCTTGCAGCCTTGGTAATCCAGTAACCATTTGCTTCTGTTGTAAGGTTTTCAGACCATTGAAACTTAGATGTCCATATTTGTAATGCTACAGCCAGCTTGTATCCTCTCGAGTGGTATATTTGAAGCATTAAGGATCACTAGATGAAGCTTTTGTTTGCAGTGGAAACATTCTATTTGGAGCCATCTTAGCTTGTAATAGTAAACCTTTCTCAGGATGATGGATTTGACACACATTCTTTTGAATAAGAATGGAAAATCCATTTCTTGCAATTGACCAAGGCTGATTAGATTGCCCTTCAATTCAGGTACATAGAAAACTCCAGAGAAGCAGTACTCCACCCCATTTACTTCAATGTTGATGTCTCCTATCTCTTTGACACAAGGGCTAGAGTTGTTTCCTAGCTTTACATTATCTATGAAGCTTTCATCAAGTTGAACAAAAAGCTCATTGTCTCTAGTCATGTGATTACTGCATCCGGAATCAAGATACCACAACTTGTCAACAATATCTTCTTGCATATTCACATAAGCAATAAGCAACATTTCTTCTTCAGCTTCAGCAAAATTTGCTCTATTACTTTGCTCATTTTTAGGGCACTCATATTGAAAATGACCAAATTCATGACAATGATAACATTCAACATCAGACTTATCAAATGAACTTTGTCTTCCTCTCCCACAACCTTTATAGATTCCACGACCCCTTCCTCTCCTAGGTGAATTGTTTTCTTGACTCACTTTCAGCACTTGTTCCTCCATTACATGGCCAATAATCATGCACAAGTAGGCTTCTTTGCAATTCATCAATGGAAATGTCATCTATCTCGTTGGATTCCTCAATGGAACAAACCACATAATCAACTTTTGGTGTCATAGATCTTAGAATCTTTTCAATTACCACCTTATCATCCATCTTTTCTCCATGGATTCTCATCTTGTTGGCTACTGTAAGAACTCTTGCAAAGTAGTCATTGACTGATTCTCCCACCTTCACGTGAAGCATCTCAAGCTCTTTACGAAGAGCCTACAACTATGCACGTTTGACTCTAGCCGTGCCTTGATATTTCTTTTTCATCAAATCCCATATGTCTTTTGCTGTGTCCTTTTTCAAGATTGTCTTCAAAATGGCTCAATCTATCGCTTTAGTTCTTGGTCTTCAAGTCCTTCAGTTTCTGATCTTCCAGGGCTTTGTTTTGAGCATCACTTAAAACAATTCCTTTAGCATACGTTGTGATCCCATTCTCTACCAGGTTCCAATATCCTTTAGAGCGCAAGAAATTTTCCATGAGCATTGACCAATGATCATAGTGTCCGTCGAAACGTGGGATAGCTGGTTGCACAAAATTACTTCCTTCTCCAGCCATTAACTCTTGTTGATGCAAGTCCAAAAGCTACTACTTTGTTGAGTTTTCAGGCCCTAGTGAGGGGCTCTAATACCATATATTGTAGATTATGGAATATCAATGGAAGAGATGATCATATTGAATAATGGACTTGGCTTTAAATAGCCTTACAACTTGAGATAACAGAAGGAAAAAAAGGGGATAAGTCCCATGAATAACAAATACTAAGATCATGGGATTCCCCTAAAATAATGGTCAACACACAAGACTCTTTCAAACTATTAAATAATTCCCTAAAACTTGGGATTATTCAGCTAAACACAAAATTAATTAAACTACCAATACTTTTAACAGTTTTGATTTCTTAATTTTCCTTCTTTGATTTTAATATATATGTAAAGACTTATTTCGTGTTCTAACCATTGTTGGATTGAAGAAGAAGATTAAGGAATTCGGGGACAAATTTGAGGATGAATGAATCAATTATCCAAATTTCTGATAGACATCGTTAACGAAATGAGAACGAATCAGGAAAAGAGCATGTTATATGCATGAAATAAATAAAATAAATAAAATTCTGCAATTTTCATATCATTATTCAGCAATCATGATTAACAATCCACAAATCTGATCAATATATTTTTTGTCACTATTTCTGTTTTTCTTTTTCCTTCCCAATATTCATATGGATAGATAATCGAAACCCCTATCAATAACAGCAGAAAATTATTTTAAAAATAATCACTTTTTTTCATCAGACTTATCCTTCTTGGATTGAACCCTTCCATCTGTTCCAGCAATCATAGCATACTTATCTTTCCTAGTCAAATTTGTGCACTCAAACCCTAATGTACCAGCCAGCACCCTTTGAATATAATTTGCAACTTCAATGGCAGATTTTCCACCCCTGCAAGTGAGCTCTGGAGGCAGTTGATTCAAGAAAGTGATCTCATAAACGGGTCTCGGGTTCATGAAAACGAAATACGGATCCAACAATTTGTACCCTCGGGCAGTCGTCCCGTAAAATACACTTTGTTTTGTGTTGATCGCCACTGGCACAATTCTATCAGTGAGTTCGGCAAAAAGTGCACTAAACCTTAGCAAAAATTGCTCTCTACAAGTTGTACCCTCGGGACATATTACTAGGTCGCCTTCTTCGAGCAAACGTTTGATATTTTCCGCGTCCTTTTCTCGTTCTCTTGATAATGCAACTGCTTTAATAGGTGAAATGAGTTCGGAAAATTTACTTATGCTATAAGTGACACAACTTATTTTCCGGCCCAGTGCCACCGCGGTGACAACTGGGTCGAGGACGGTACGGTGGTTGCAGATGAAGAGAACGCCGCGTCTGCCGGAAGTGGGAGGCGGAGGAGGGGTGCCTTTGACAACGAGCTTAATTCCAAGAATCATATAGTTGTATCGAACAATTCTTTCTGGCAAAGGGATGTTCAAATAAACCCTAATGAGAGAGAGAATAATTCCAATTGGCATCCATAAGAAGGTGACAAGAGCCACTAGAGGCGTAGGTTTTTGTACTAAACGACCCTCATGAAAAATGACTGGGGACAGAAGTTTGTTTCTTGGTAGTGCCTCAATTCTTGTTCTAGGAACCATGTATCCTTCCTGCAGTTAACATGGACAAATTAATTTATTGTATATATAGAAAATAAATTGAAAAATTCTTATTATTGGGAAAATTGCATTCTTGGTCGTCATCAAACTATTGTTCCAGTAGCAAGTCAGTCCTCAAACTTCATAGTTTCACGAATAATCCCAAAAGACAAAGTGCTGATTTTTTTTATGATTGTCACGTGGTTTTCCATTTACAACTTTACAAAGTTATAACTTGGACACATGTTCAAAATTTGGAGTGAGACATGTTTTCATAAGGGTCACATGACAATTAAATGAAGATTTCGACGATTATCGACATTGTAACTGATTGTGAGATTGTAACGAATTATTTAAGGGACCAAATACTCATTCTTGAAGGTCGACGACTTATTTGCTATCGTGATAATACGTTACACAAGCATAGTCTTGGTCCTTTTGATAGGTGCCAGATGGTGGGGAAAGGGGGTGGGGGTTGACAAAGAAACAATACTCTTGTGCCAATCTAATTGAGGCAATAAATGACTCATACTAACCTTTTTTATTTCCTTTCTGGAAAAATAGTACAAATGTAACTAAAGTGTGACCTTTCATGAGATAGATATGTTGAGTGAAAAAATGAAAAACAGTTGAAAGTTAGAGATGCGTGTTGGATTTAAAGTACATGCAAACCCTTTGACAACTATATATAATGTGACAAACTACATTCAATTAATTATTGACATGAAACATGAAAAAAAAACACACACACACACACACCATTAAATACTTGACTCATTATTCCCACCTGCTTGTCATGGATGTGATATTAATATTGTTGAGTTGTGTGGAGCTTGACTATACTAGATATCCAGCCACAACTGGCGGGTCGAGCTGTGTGATATTAATATTTTTGGGTATTTCTATTGTATTAGANCATCTACAAATTCGTGTGTTTATCTTTTACTTCATTGTCATCTTTTTCACAACAAATATACCCAACATTCAATCTTTGAGTATAAAGTTATAATAGTAACTTGTGATGTAAACCCAAGATTATTGAAAATAATAATAATAATAATAATACCATGTATGTGAGATTGAAAATAAATTACCTTGCAAATGGACATGAAATCATGGTCTGTCTCTCTGTCCCCAAGACCTATATCTGGTACACTTGTCCCAAGTTCTTTTAAAATGGCTATTTTTTTGTGTTCTCCAACAAGAACACCTGGTTTTTGAACAAACCCTGTTGCACGTCCAGATTTTGTCAACTCTAACTCTGTTCCTAAGACCTTATCAGCCCCAAAATAGTTCTTAACAAAATGTTCCACCATAATTCTAGGGCTTGCAGTGATTATATATCTTTTACCAAAAGAATTGAACACCCTCCAAGTTTCAGGGTGCACATCTTCAGCATAGAATTTAGGCAAAACAGACCTGGAAACTAGCTCGATGTCACGGATTTTGAGCCCCGAAAAGGCAATGAAAATAAGTGTTTTAATGGCTAGTGATTCGGATACAAATATGTATACGAAATACACGAATGGAACTGAGGCAAGAAGCACTAGTGCCCTTATCAGGCTACCAGCCTCTAAAGCAACCAGCATGAAGTAGGGAAAAGCACTTCTCGATATCAAAAGTGTGCCGTCTAGGTCACTTGCCACCGTCTGATTTGATCGCCCTTCAATGCTGCATTTTGTTACTGGTTCAAAATGCCGATGAGCACCCATTTTAGAGAGAGAGATGGAAATCTAGAGAGAGGGTGAAAGAAGTGTTGTGTGGTACAATGTGTGTGATCCAATTATGTTACAAGGGGAGGAGGGGTTTAAAAAGGAATGAGCAACATGGACATGATGAGAATGCTCTTATAGATTGTGTGTTGTGTGTGTGTGTAATATTGTATTTATCATTTTGTTTGGTGGAGATTAAAATCAGATTTTTAATAGATTTTGATAAAAAAAATGATGAAAGGTATAGTTGAAAAGTTGCGAGACCATAAAATATGTAGTTGAAATGAATTGTCGATTTTAATTTAGATTAAAATTTGGATTTTATTCATATCAAACATGGGCTATATAAATTATGTGGTTGAGAGAGAGAGAGAGAGAGAGAGCGAGAGTTGTATTTATTAATGTATGTATATAAATATTGGCGGTTTTGAAGCTTAAAATTAAAGAATTTGAAGAGGGGGTTCAAAGTAGTTGAATGGCTACGTTAACATTCAATTAGCCTTCTTTTTAGTTTTGGGTTGCTGTCTTGCCCGCGCCATTATACTTTCAGCTTACTTTTGTATCCTCAATAGTTTCAACTTACGTAAATATCTCTCTCTATATATATATCTCTACAACACTTGGCAGTGGCGACATATTTAGGTTATGCAAATAATATTTAATTATATATAGCGGTTTCACGCCATATAGAGGATAACAAGTTGTACGCGTAATGTAAATTAGACGCGTGATATAAGTCGATATTCTAACCCAAAATCTATCGTGTTACTCTTACTCACCCAGTAAGTTGGTCCAAAATTGGCACATAGATGTCATCTATATGTATACAAACACATACCTACAATTTTAACTAGCACTCGAGTGTACTTATGTTAAAGGTAAAAATTTACATCGCTATACGAAAATAATAATCAAAATATGAGAGATAAGAGCTACCGATCCTAATAAAGGTTCGATATGGAATCAAAATCCAAAAAAAAAAGGAACAATTCAATTTGTATAGACTTGAATTACTTTTAATTAGGAACTTCAAGAGTCAAGAAATAGTTAAAAGTCACCATTATGAGTAACCATACAAGTGTACAAAATGAGGGCAAAGGGTCCCTTAGTCCTGGGGGCAACTTTTTCTACTTCTGCATGAAATTAAGAGGCCAAAAGAATGTCATTATTCTGACATCTCATCACCAGTTGTTCTCCACACAATACATATATGGCTAAAAATCAATACTTCAACTGAAGGCCACTGTATAAATATTCTTAATTCCAGTTTCCAGATATACATTCAGACTGTAAGTGGCTAGCTAGCCAGCCGTTCAAGCCGAATGGAAGCTGCCAAGAGATAGCTGTTTAATGTTTTTCACTTAGCCTGTGACATAAGTTTCCAAGAGGTAGATGAACTCTATACTGACAACCATTGCTCAAAGATTTCAATTTATTCTTTTCTTGTTTATGAAGAAACAATTAACTTGAAAGCAATTAAACCCCAGAAATTGGATAAGTGGAAATTTTTTGGTAGTTGTGGTTAGGAACTAATTCTGTGGTCATGTCCATAGTTTATTTTTCAGTGTACGTAGTAACATTATTGATTCAACTGATAGTTATACATAAGTCAGTTCATGGTGACGTATTCGAGCTCTTTGAAAAATTGGTATTTCATTTTTTTTTTAAATGAATTTTAGAAAATGGTGGTCATGGGCATAATATTATACACACACTCTGTGTGAGAAACTTGTGGACTATGACAATATGCTAGGCTGGGAGTAGGTGGGTTGGGGGTCATGTACTAAAGTAATGTCAAAATCATCCAACGAAAATGAGTACCAAACTCCATGGATTTTCTTTGTTTGGCACCACTTACTTTGATAACTATATTTTATGATTTATATGTGATATTCAACATAATTAAGATGTGATTGTGACACAGGGGATGAGACATCAATTTAATACACATCAAATACATCGAACATGTACTTGAACATTAGAGTTCTCAAATGTTCTCTTATTTTTCTTTTGAGTCGTAAGAGAATAATATCGTTCATATTTAAATACAGCAGTTTCGGATTCAACTAGTCGGATTTTCAGTAATTATTTTTATTTTTCATCTTCAAATAATATCTTCTTAAGATTGAAAAGAGTAAAGATTTTTTGCTATTGCTAGTAGCGTAGACTTTGATGCTTTTTAAAACTACGAGTTGCACTAGTTAACCTCCGAGTTGAAGTTGCATGTATCCAAGAGGTCTTCATGCCTCGATGAATGTAGATCACATCGTTTATTTGATCTCTTTCTTATAATAATACTCTTTTTAATTGATTTTTTTTTATATATAAATCAAATAAATGTTTGAGATTCCATATGTTGTTGTTTATGCTTCTTTAAATTAATAGTGGGCATGGTCAGTTTGGTCCAATTCGATCCGATTTTGAAAACTCAGATTAAACCGAGTGGAGCAATTGACACGGACTGCCAGTGCAGTCCCCAAGTCTACGCCGAAGACCGCCTTCTCCCCTTGCACAAGAGCTGGCAAGCCCACAACAATCGACACGGGGTGCTAGACAATACTTGTATATGAGACACAATTAGTACATTCTTCGATAATACATGTCACATCTCTAATTATTTTCGATCTTGCCGTACTATATGGTGTGAGGAGTATGGTCGTTACGTGACATTACAAACAACTCCATGTACATAAATAGTCCCATCCCTACATTAAATACAGTGCCATATAATCTGGTTATATATGAAAAAGAATATAGACTTTTGTTTAATTTCGAAGCATTTATAGGATTGGAGCATGGAGTTGTTGAGAGTGCATAAGTCTCAACTGTTTCGACGGCTTCCTCTTCAGCCTTCGGAGAAAAAATTAATTAATACCAAACAATTCTGTGTGACCAACCTCATTTAATTAACAATCTTAAATTCGTTGAAACATGTAGCATACATCACAACGTGAAATTTGGTGTCGTTGTTTGTCGACCTACTTCGAAATTCGATCACTCAAATGTGTTTTTAAAGTACTTATGAAACCTTCTTTAATTATTTATTCTTCCACTTGTTTACTCGTATTACCCTTCCAATTTAATAAAATATAAATACGTTAACAAATCTCCATACCATACGCCATATCAAATGCAAAATCAATGTTAAACCTAATAGGGATTTTTCATTATAATTCATGTAGAGTCCGTTTGATTGTAAATGTGGAAAATTGGTGAAAATAAACTAAATTACAGGGAATTTAATTGTCTAGAAATTGTTTTACTAGAAATTGTAATTAATTATGTTTGATTATGATAACTTTTCACCTGAAAAATGTTGAAAGTTCGGTGTCCGTTTAACTTTATTTTTTTTTATGGAGATTGTTTATTAAAGTGATAATTTTTCTACAATTTGGTCTAGAATTTGTTCCAATTGCAAAAAAAAAAAAAAAAATATTAAAAAATTATCATATCGAATACCATTCGTTTGACTTTGTTTTGTATGGAAATTGTCCATTAAAGGGATTTTTTTTTTTTTTTAATAAAACCACCAAAACATTGGGAAAACAAATTCATTCAAAAGGTGGAAAACTGGGTGCGTGAGTGAAAAGGGAAAAATGAATTCCATCCAAAAGTTTTGCTATCAAACATGAATTAAGGAGGAAAATGAAAAATCTTTTCCGTAGATGTAATCATGTTCGTACATCTTCTTTGTTTCCTTTTTTTATGTTAATTGAACTTAAATACGTAAATAAATACAAGTAAATTTAATGAATCAGCACAAAGTCACAATCGTATTGGGACTCTCTTGAAGGTTTGTATGTTATTCTCTATGATATGAACAACGGGATAGAGCATTTTAAACGTTTTTAGGAAGATATCTAGAACTTTGAACAATGAAAAAATCGTTTATTCGTTCTTCTTAAACGTTATTTTTGAAGACTTTGAAAACTTGTGCGAATTGAAATCCTTTTAGATCACGACATTTCAACGAAAATAATGGCTCGTGGACCGTTGTGTTTTTCACAATTATGATGTCACGTGATCCATAATAAGGTTAGAAATTTACGCGTGTGAAAGGTACGCGTGTGAAAGTAATTATTTTTCTACTTTTAAGTAATGCCAAACAAAATCTTAATCTTTATTTATTGGTTTGTTAGGTTGGTTTTTGCTTTGCCTTTTACTATAGACTATTTGAAAATTACTTTTTCCTTAATACAAGAAGTTTGTTAATAAAAGAAATGGAAATTTACAAAATGTTATACTTTACAAATTTACATTTTACTTGCTAAATTTTGCACAAGACAAAAAAAATAAAAAAAAAAATCCATTAATTTACTTAAAAATTGACAAACATGTTAGTGTGAGTAGTGAATAGACAAAAATATCATTAGTTGAAATAACAAATCACTTCCTATATTACATTTTATAACATTTTGCATACTATTTTCTAATTATTAATTTTTGCATTACATATTTTGTTTCTTTGAAGTATGTTTTTTACTTTCTTCTCTTCCTTAACTTTAACTCAATTCAACAAAAAATAATTTTATTAAGTTAATAAAATATTTAAAAATTTAGAAAATACTTCATTTTACTCTTCTGACATTGTACAAATAGATCAATTTCTTAATCGCTATCTTCTAATCTACAAAATTTGTTCAAAGAACAAAAATAAATAAATAAATAATCAATAAAAATATTTTTTGTATTGCTAGTTATTTTGTAGCTGAAAATTTCTTACTCATTTTAGGTTGTGTCATTTTGCATATTAAAAAATTATTAAGAATGCATGTATAATTTAATTGATATTTATTGCAGATGATTTTTTTTTTCTTTTCTGCAAGAAAACTTCAAAGAAGAGAAAAATATATAAATACAACTAATAAATTTGTGTAAAAAAACAAAATTGGAACAAAATATGTAAATGATGTAGTGAGAGGACTCAACTGCATGTTAATTTATGGAGAGATACATGAAAACTAAGAAAAGAAAAATAGATAAAAATAAAATAGTAATTGAATTTTAAAGAATAAAAAATTGGTACTTAAAATGTTAGATAATGTAATACAACAGATGTGATTTGTTATTTTCAATTATGGATATTGTGATCTATTTAACTATTTTAGTGAGAAATTTGTGAACTTTTTAGTAATTTTTTTACCACACTGTATAATGCAGTATGCTTCCGTTGGTACACTCTAGAATTTTGATTCTCATTTTTTTACTCATTTTCAATCACACATTTTTCAATAAAATAATATTTTTCATCACATCTATAACTTTTCTTTCTTTTTCAACCACACATTCTCTATCAATCTACTATTTCAGGATACAATCTTACAAAATAATGTGGCTCAAGCACACCCGTAGTAGATAATTTAAAACATATGTATGTAAATTTCTCTAATAAAAATAACTTTGAGCTCCTGTTTGATATACATTAAAAATTTTATTCTCATTTTTAACCACACATTTTTCGATAAAATAATATTTTTCATCACATTAATAATTTTTCCTTCTTTTTCATCCACACATTATCTATCAATCTACTATTCCAAAATAATGTGGCTCAAAGACACCTGTAGTAGATTTGGCAAAATAAGAAGCTTGATATACTAAAGACACCTGTAGTAGATTTTATTCTAAAGCAAATTATTTTATCATGTTTGCTTCTACCTTGATTGGTTGTAAAATTTGTTTCAACTAGGTTAGTCGAAATTTGAAATGGCTAAACTAAACTAGGTATGTAAGTTTAAATCTAATAATATCACGTTATTGTATATGTTTGTATTGATAATTAATAATTATGAACTTATGAACGAGAACAACTAAAAAAGTCAATTAATTGCGTCAAGGGTTCGAATCCTAAAATATGGATTTGGCCCTTGGGTAAATGCAAGTGTACAAGTAGCCTTTCATCCTATATCCTTGGAGGTATAACCTGCGATTTACCTCTTTCACCAAGGTCCAAGGCAAGACAGGTGGGGGCCCTCAAGGTTGGGGTTATCCTTTTCTCAAAAAAAAAAAAAAAAGTCAATTAATATTTGGCCCACTCTTAATGGGCCTGGCTCAGTCACATTGGTAGCTCTAACCACGGTCTAAGGCCTATAATAAGCTCAATAGACTAAAAAAGTCAAATAATATTTGGTCCACTCTTGATGGGCCTGGCTCACTCACAATGGTAGCCCTAACCACGGTCTAAGGCCTATAGTAAGATCAATAGATGTTCCAATTAATTCCAACATACTTTTGACACATGACACATCCATCAATTTACCCTACTTTTCTTTGAAATATTAAAAATACCTTATTTTTAATTAACAATGACTATTTTACCATTTACGACTTTTTAGAATTAACATAAAATACCTCAAATTCCATTTTAAAAAAATCCAACTTTCCCTTGGAATCACGTGTTTAAGGGTTACATGTTCGGGTTATATGATACTATTTGGCTTATATATTAACATTAAATATTTCAATTTTTATTAAAAGTAATATTCTAGGGTAATACCATGTTTTTTTGGTGGAAATGACGTGATGCCATTAGAAGAGGCTAGAGTTCTGAAGAAATGGAGAATTAAAGCGGGTACGATAATGTTCGTTATAAAGACAACAATTGAGGAAGAATTGTTGGAGCATATAAAAGACAAGACTACATGAAACCCCCAAGGCCATAGATGAGTTGGTAAGTCATGAGGTGACGTGGGGAGAAATCATCCAACATCGCAGGTTCGAATCCTAACTCAGTGGTCGGGCTTCCGCCCCTTTGGGGTGGACGGGGCTCCGCTCGGCTAAGTTCGTGTCCTATTTGCTCTCTTCCTCAGATCCCTGCCACTCGTGCACATCCTTTGATTTACAACCCGCCTGGCCGAGGGGCCTCTGACACAGGTGGAGGGTTCACCTTCAGGACTTTCCCCTTAACAAAAGTATGGAACACTTTAGCCACTCTATTTTCAAAGAAAAATGACTTGAGACTGCAATTGTTGAAAAATGAGCTGCTCTCAATGGCTCAATGAGAACAAACGATAAGTCAATATTTTAATAAAGTTAAATCTCTTTGTCGCAAAATTTCAGAATTATATTCTTCAAACAAGATTTCGGAGTCTAGAATGAGAAGAATAATTATACATGGTTTGAGACCTGAATTTAGAGGATTCATTGCTATCATCCAAGGTTGGCTAGAGCAACCTTCATTGGTCAATCTCGAAAATTTGTTGGCCGATCAAGAAGCGTTAATTAAACAAATGATAGGGGTCTCAAGAAAGAAAGAAGGCGAAGAAGCACTATATAGTCTTAAAAGAATAGGTCGATACCGTTAACAAAATAATAAAGAATTAAAAGAAAATAAACATGGAGATGGTTTTGTGACAAAGGGAGTCAAACAAAGTTGTGACAAATTAAAGAGGTTAGCCGTCTAAGGGATTTCAACGAACTAATGGCTCGTGTTTTGTAGTGGCAAACAGTAAGAGACTGTCGATTCAGGAAAAAGCTAGCAGAAGGCAATATGAAAACCTCCAATAAGCAAGAGAAATATAATAGTGAAGAAGAATGAGATGTTGTGACATCCACAAAAGTAATTGAACATGCTCGAAAAAAGAAAATCAACTCGAGTATAAAGGATGAATCAGCATTAGTTGTGGTACTTCCTGAACAAATGGATTGTGAAAATGATTGGATCGATAACTCAGGAGAGGGATATCGTGATTCATGAAAAGTCTACTTGGTGGACTCCACAGAGGGAGGAACTACTACACTTGGAAAAAGTGTTTGAAAAATCATATTTTTGGCAGATACTGCAAAGGGTTAAGCTACTAAATTTAAAGGAAACGAAAGACAAATTGCAAGAGGAGATCACGGATGCACAACAAAGAGTTGAATGATCTAAAGATTTACAGATATCAAATGTTAAAGAAGAGTGTATAAGAGCAACACAGTAGCCTGGACAAATGATATGGATCAAGAAACACTAAGGGAGGATCGAAGGAGTCAACAAGATACCGAGGTACGTACAAATTTACAGTCACAAATAAGCAAGTCAGATAGACATGAGAAATGAAGTACGAAACATGCTAATCTAAAATTGATAAAGAGAAAAGCACGAAAGAGCTAGACATATTTAAAGGAGTGGATGCATTGAATGAAGAATCGAGCACTTCAAAATTCGTCGAGGCAAAGCCGGACGTGACGAAAAAGGAAAATGTCAAAATGAAGAGTCGGTGCTAAATGAGAGAATTGAAGATACAACATCGTCTTGAGGAAGTCACCAGATTTTTCTGGTTATACTACTTTCCACCACCATCAACAAATGATTCTAGAAGGCAATGAAATTGTGAACTCCATAGGCAAGACTAGAAGAATCCGGAGTTGGCAAGATGATTTTATTAACGTGGTAGAATTATCTAGACTTCGAGGTGTGCGATGGGTTTGTAAAAAATATTTTTGTTATTAAAATGATTTTCGTTTGACCTTTAAACTCAACAGTTTCCTTATCTGATATCCCATTCTTTAAATGGACGAGCGCCAGTTCAGATGGTTGATTAATTGTTCGATGTTCGAATAGGCAGTACGGCATGTTCGTCCAATTATGCAGCACGAATTTCAGAAGGCTGACAATAATGGCGAATGCAAAGGCAAATGTGTCCAGCCTTTGCCAGATCCAGGATGTAACAAGCCAAAATAAAAAAAAAAAAATGATATCCCTGTATGGGTTCCATCTTTGAAAGTCAATTTTTTAAAAATTTATTTTCCACCATAATTTCTCCAAATAAAATAATTTTACACGTAAAATAAATTTTTTTATATTTTTTTACCACATATTCTCCAAAAATATCACTAATTTACAAAATCTAATCTAAAAAATGGGGCTCAAAGAGGAGAAAATTTATGAAGTCATCGAATTCGAATATCCGATATAGTTTGGGCTAAAGTACGGATAGTTACGGAAAATCAAATTGTGACTTCAATACAAAAGACAATTTTTCCAAACCAAAAGAAAAGAAAATGTTGACAACTAGAATGCAAGTGTATACAATTCTGTCTACTTTTCCTAGTACCAGAAAGTCCTATTTCCTTCTTACTAGATTGCAATAAGAGTTTTTTGCTCTCTTCATCTCCAATATGCCCCCGTTTGAACCACCTTTTTCGTTCATAAAAATGAAAAATATGATCATTATCCATCACATCGAACCAATCAATTAATTGATAGTTAGGCAGCTGTTAAGCACTATCGTGACCGAATAGAATTACTCTTCTTCATTGAATAATGTCATTCAACTATAATGATGCTTAGCACAAGTCTAGTTATCCATTAAATATCCTTAAATGATTAAACATTTCAAATGAAGATCTATTAGTAATATTTAAGATGCACAGTCAATTAAATGAATTTATTCTGTACAGGATAATTTAAAAAAAAAAAAAACACTAATGAACAAAAAATGCATTAAAAGAATTCATAGAAAGAGTCACAATCTCCAGCTTAAGAGGCTTCGCCAGTCAAGATTATTGCTTTCGTAAACCATAAATACTAGGCACTGTGCACATCGACCCATGCATCGTCGTACATAAACTGTTTGTTCAAGAACTATACGTATTTTTGCATATGATGCAGCGATCAGATATCAATCTATCTATGATGCTTCCCTCTTCAATTTTGAATCTACTACTTTGCCTATTCCATAAATGTAACCCATAGGCCTCCCTCTTGAGCTGCCTTAGCTTGGATTCGATCCATTTCTCGCCATTCTGGCTATTAGGCCGGGCAAAAAATCTGGTCACCCGAATCCAATCCACCGGATAGAAAGCCTTTGGTGGTAAAACAGTTAAGTTAAAATCTTTTGCTTTTTCCACCCTATCTACCACTCTTGAAACCAAATATGGGCCATTGTGTCCCCATCTATTCCCATCAAAAGTTAAAGCAAATTCCTCCATGAACATGTACAGAAGAGGATGCTTTTTATCAAACGCAAGCACTGCGTTATTTAATCTTGTCCAGTTTCCATTGAGATCAATACTTTGCGCTCCAATTGAATTCCTCAGACCCGAAAAATCCTTCAATACGATAAAGTCTGTATCCAAATAAACCCCTCCATACTTGTATAGAACTGCTAGCCTAATCAGGTTGGATAAATTCTGGGCCAGAGGGATTTCACCCGGGTCCCTTTTTCCATTTTTGATATCATTGAACCATTTTTCAGATGGGGTGTTGTTGAATAACGAATACAAGTTGGGGGTGATTGCTTGAACTCCATATCCACGTTTAATCAGAGGTTTCAAAATCCTATATCCATGTCTAGAATCCATAGTATTCGAGAGAATAATCAAACATCCTGTGGGATTTGTTTTGAACAGGCTCTCGACAACGAAGAATTCCCTACTTCCAAATGATTCTGCTGGAGAAATCCATGTCATGAAGAACTGGACCTTGCACTGGTATCTGCTAAAGAATTTCCCAACTCTTGAATCAAATTTTGGCAACAAATTCGTAGACTCAAACAATTTCAGCTCTGGGATTCTTCCTTTTTCTTCAGTAACCTCATCAGCGAGTTTAATCCTTACTTGAACATCTGATGAAGTTGATTTCAACAGTTGTGATATTTTATGAGTCTGCAACTCCCGATGATTGCTTCTGTTTTCATCAGCAACACAATAGATTGAAAGATTATTAGAAAACAAACTGTTAGCGGAAATAATAACTAAGGTGATCAAAGCAAAAGTTATAATCGAGAGTATGTTGAATCTGATGGGGCTAAATCTCAATGCATCGAACATATTTACCACAAAAAAGTTGTCACTCAGTTTCAAAAACAAATGGAAGAAATTGACACAAAAAAAAAATGAAAAATCGAACACAGGAAACTTTTGGGGAGAGAGAGAGAGACTGTTGCATGGGAGTCTTCCAGTGTGATATATCCCGTACAATAACGAATTCCCTCTTATTTCGCCACCAATTGATTCAAGCTATCATTAACTTTTGGGGGAATTGAATCATTGATCCGTGACTTCTTGGCCAGGTTGCTAGTTGGTCATCCATATTATAATTTCGAAATCATGTTCAATAATATGAATTGTCGAATGCCTCGTTAAGTCACTTTGTAAATCGTGACCATAATAAAAACACGTCTCACCTCACATGTGTGAACACCGCCTCACGTTAATAAACAAAGGAAAAGGCCTTATGGCCAGGGTCATTGACCACCGACAGCCCCCCTTCCAATAGGGGGGCGTCACTTTGCAATGGGTCAATGACCTTGGCCCTGTAGCTGGGTTCATAAACAAAATCTACCTTTATAAGTTAGATAAGTGACAGTCACGTGATGATTTTATAGAGATTTGGATAAATTTTGTACTTTAGGAATGATTGTGCAACTATAGTAAAAGGATATAAATCAATTTACTCCAAGTTTGGGACCGATTTGCAACGAGGACGACAGATTGAGGAACAATGGCGCAAGCTTTTCTTAGTTTTTGGCAAAACAGAATCCTTATTGCAATATATTGGATATTTTACTGGAGAAACTGCGAAAATTTCTGACTTTTATTAGGTCAACGTCAATCTCCTCGTCAATCCAAAAATTGGTGCACGTTGATCAAATTATTTTTGGCAATTTTCCATTTATTTTCACTTTGGTTACATTGATCTTCGTCATAGTTTTTGGTTTTTTACTTGATCTATGTAAAAGTGTAGGTCCAAAAACTCGTGTTAGACTATACTTCATGATGATGATTAAAGACAGAAGAATGATTTTCAAAATGGAAATAAACCTAATGCTTTGTATATAGAAGTCAGTGAGCTAAACCTAATGATTTTCAATGAATACTTCGTACTAAAAGTAGAGAAAAACATCGGAGATGAATAATTGAAGAACCAATAATTGTGTTGAGGGCGACTTTTCCCACTTTCGTCACCATTGACATCATGGACCAACCATAACCTTCGACAAGACAGTTGAAGATCGGATATCAATCTTAAACTAACCACCCATCTCCACTAGTCGGAGCAACCTCACCGCCGATCACTCGCTCGTACCTAGAAAATTATTGTAGCTCGACGATACTATAGTAGTTTGGAGGAGCCTCGCCTATAAAATGGACAATTCCCCTCCTGAAAAGGATACATTTTTTTTTTTTGAGAGAGATCAAATATTACAAAATAATAATGAAGCATTTGTTTTATTTCAATGCACATTTATCTTTTTATATCTGAGTTTTTCCAACAAGAAGCTAGCATTAGACGAAGTTCACGTGTGCGCATTTATTAAAGAGTAATGATATGTAATCACACTGGAGTTACAATCTCGATTTAAGTGGCTCTAAATGATAGATTAAATGAAATGACATATTTAATTTCACATATTATTTAATGTCATATTAACGCCACATATCATGGGATTGTAATCCCAGTTGAGCTACATAGCATTACTCTTTATTAAATGTAATGCGTGGAAATAACTAAAACATCAAATTAATATTTTGTAAAATAAAAAATTAAAAAAATCACAAATACATCATTATAAATAATAAAAGTAGTGAGTTATATTACTAAGAAGTCCCCCGAAAGTATGATTTTGATCTTCAAAGGTTAGGTGAGTCTCCTCTCTTTTTTCCATTCAAAATTGGCGCAAATTAAGCAAAAAACACCTAACACCAAATATTTTATGCATGGTCAAAAGATTGCCAATTTTCATCTCTTTTCCTCTTATATACTTTATTTTTTCACATAGTTTTCTATTTCTTTTCGAAATGCAATACACGTTGCTAAGAATATTCGATACAATTAATGCACTAATTTTGACATAATTAGATCATAATTATCGGGGAGTTGTGTTATTTATTTTTGTGCTTCTTAATTGTTTATTT
>CAIGRQ010258310.1:0-12785 GCA_903798375.1 Fraxinus sp. D2006-0159 | reverse complement strand
CATTCCAGAAACTTGCACATTACGCACGAGCTCTTGACATGGATGCACGGGGCCTATGATGTGTACAATTTTTGTACGACCCGACCACCCACGATCTTATGCTCGAGGTCATGATAACCTCGAGCACTCCCCCCATGATATTCCCAATTTTGGTATCCTCGAGGATCACCCCCAACGAGTGAACTCGAGTATTCTCACCTACATTTCCTCGATCGTCGGGATTGAGGTTCCTCTGGATAGTTTGCATAACCCCAAGGATATAATTCGATCCACTAATGAAGCCACTAATGCCATTAATCTAATATGGCTCTACTACTAGAGTTTTATGCTTATTTAAACACTATCTCACAACTTCATCAAACTACAACTCCTAGACATGGAAAGACCCCCAAGCACTTCACAACTATTTAATCAAATAAGGATGTTTAATTGATTTATCCTACTAGGAGTGCATTACTTAATCCTACTATAAGTGTACTACCAAGGTCTTGGATCATTATTCAGGTACATTTTTATATAATTTTCAGTTCATAGTTTTACACATAAATTATTTCTCTAACTTAAGCATCGGAGGGACGATGAGGTCACGCATCATTACCTTTCTTTCAGGTCTTGAAGATTCTGTCCATGTTCATTCTCAGTCATCAAGCTCATGTATTCATAGGTGCAAATTTTTGGTAGCATTAGTTAGTATTTTTTATACTTAGCCGATGTGGGATTTTACCCTTAATACGTAGTTCATGATATCAAAGTAGGGAAAAAAAAAAAAGAGAACCTTGCTTCTCAGGTTCAAGTCTCAGGCCGGGTCACTCATTTATGACAGTTTTACATGCAAGGCTTTCGATAAAAACGTATCTTCGGTGTTTCCAAAAGTATAAGCATGTAGTGTCAACCTCAACATACTGCCAAAAACTCTTTAAAAGTCTAGTGACACACATTTTATTCTGCTACATTCTTCATCCTTTTAAGTTAGAAAATTCCAGGCTTTTGTTAGGGCATGACAATTGCTATTGTTTAGTCCATATGAAAAACTAAAAACTCGAGGAACAAGATTCTCTAATAACATTGCTGTTTTTAGCTTCATACTTGATTTTCATGTATTTGCCTTCTGACAGCTACTACTTTGGAAGTTAACACTTTCGGTGCCACTAACTTCACGAATAACTTGTTACCAAGCAATGGACGCAACAGGGATAACTTCGCGGATAAGGAAACCCCTTATTTAAGCATATAACTGGGTTCTGCAGTTTAAAATTGATCGTCCATGGAAATGAGACATTCGTGGTTATTCGTTTGATCCTTGCTCGACAACTGGGAACAGAACTTAGGATATAATGTCCGGTTCAGACTATATCATGTGGATTTCAAGAACAACCTGACAAGGATACCAAAGCCCTCTGTCAAGTGGTTCAAGAAAATGTAGCATCAAGAGGAGAACTAAGCTACAAATTGCCCTAAAATCTTCAGACTATATCGACATGTACATGTATCATGGAATGATAAATCAGGAACAGAATCACTGAACACAACTGTGAAGGGTATATAATCAACACATTGGCAGATTAAGCCTTTCCATTTTCCATGTATAGCTTGCTGGTCTGTTTTACTTAAGGAGAATGACCTTGCAGGCTATATATGTAAGGCTTGTACTTTTAAAATACATTTGGTAAATGTATAATATCAGATAATTTGTTAAGTCAATAATTTTTCTTGTGTTTCAAAATGCGGCTAACAAATATAGACTAATTCATTAATTGCTCTGGAGATTGGAATTGATCATTTGCGGAAATGTGCCCGTTAATTGTATTAACTAAAAAATGACCAAAAATTGATTCAAACCAGATTTTCAAAAGATCGAGAAGAGCAGAAGTAAATTGTTCGTGTAACATTTCAGATTCTTGAATTGAAAATACAAACGAATGTTTAATTTTCTTAACATTTTTCAGTAAAAAGAATAGTTCACAGAATCTGAAACCTGAAACCAATCTGAAACCTGAAACCTTTTAAGTGTCTTTAGTTTGCTGATACTGACATCTCAATTGCCTCCAATTTCACCCCCATATTTGTTTTGAGAGATCAAAAATCTCTTGATTATGGAGTTCATCGAATGCAGGGCTTAGACCTTTCTCTTCCACAATAAGATTGAACTTTGCCTGCAATATCAATACTTTGATGCTCAATTCCTCAGCAGAAATTTCAAATGTACTCTCATTCTTGATGAAGTTGTGCAATTGTTTAATTTCGGGAATGATACTATTGTCTAGTCGGTATGCAAGCATAGCCTTCAAGATTTCTCTGTCTCGGGGATCATTACTATCATAACAATTTTTAATCATCATGGAATAAATTTCTCTTTCTTTATAATTCTCCTTTGTTTCATCTTCTAGGATTGCTTTTCCTTTGTCCCTATTTACTTGACGTTCCCCTTCTTCATCTTCACCACCATTTTCTCCTCCCAGTCCTCGTTCAGAAATATTTTCAGGCGAGTGGAGTCGTTCAATTACAGATTGGCCATATCCGAGTGAATTTAATGGTAGTTGTGAATGATATTGGACCCATCTAGCATAGTCTACACTTTGTGGTGAAGGGGGAGTAGGAGAGTATAGAATTGCATCAAAAAAGGGCCCATCAACTTCAGGAAGATGCTGCTCTTGTGGTTGTTCTTGTTCTTCTACTTGTTGATCTTCTTCTTCTTGTTCTTTCCCATCATCTTCTTCTTTTTCTTCCTCGTTTTGCTCTTCGTTTTCCTCTGAGGAGGATTCTCTTCCCCTTTTCCGGCTCTCTTCTGCTCCTTCGTCTTCCACTGAGTCGATCTCTGCATTGTTTTCTTGATTAACTTCTTCATCTGTTTGTAGTATAGAAGTGCTACTGACAGGTGGCTCCTCTTCTTCCCCCACTTCTTGATGATCATCATCAAATCCTTCTTGACCATTCACTTCTTCTTGACGATCATAATCATCTTCTTGATTTGTATCTTGATCATCATCACCATCTTCTTGATTTGTTTCTTGATCGCCTACCAAATGTTCACTCTCAGGCTCTTCGTTGGGCATCTCAATATCTTGCTCTTGCCCTGTTTCTGTTTCCAGTTCATCTTCATCTGCATTCTGATCTTGATTGAGATTATCAGTACTTTGTTCATGCTCTGAGGCAGAAGATGGTGAACCATGGTTTACTGGCACCATTGCAAGTGTCTAGTGTGAGAAACAATATCCTCCCAATTCAGAGAGAAATTATAGAGAGAGATCTTTAGGGCGTTTTTGTGGATTGATCCCCTATTTAAAGCACAAAATTCTTAGGTTCAAGTTTTAGAGTCACTAATTTATGAAATTTTCACTTGTGACTTTGATGAAAACATTCGATCATTCTGATAATATATGTAATGTCAACCTCAGCATTTTGCCAAAAACTCTTAAAAAGGAGTCTAGTGACACTCATTTCTTCCAGGCCGCCTCTCTTTGGTTACACAGTCTCATAGGCCATCCGAAAATTAGCAAACTACATCAAATTAAAGGAAAACCCTCAATAATTACAGACGAAAATCGCTATTTTTACAAAGGGAATGTGTTGCCACAAGGTACTGTCATTTTGCAAAATTGCTACAATTCTTTTTAGGTTGTTTCTGGTTTCTCTCTGCGAGCTACTTTATTCAAAAGCAGTAAAACTAAATAAGTTCAGGCAGATAACCAGGCCATTCGTGGTTATTTATTTTGGCCCTTGCTTGACAACTAGGAATTGAATGGATATACTACACTGTTCCACTATATTATGTGGATATCAAGAACAGCCTTATAAGAATATCAAAGTTCTCTGTCAAGTGGTTCAAGAACATATTACATCAAAATGAAAATTTAATCTTTTGAAATGAAAACACAGTTGAATGCCTAAATTTCTTGATGTTTTCAGTAAAAAGAATAGGTAAAATAAGTACAAAATCTTGTGATGCTTGTATGAATGAATCAGAACGCTAGACCTAATTACTATCTCTGAAGTAACAATTTACATTGCTACACAATCTCTATGAACAAACCCTAAACTCTGAATTCTGAAACCTTCAACTGTCTTCATTTTCTGATATTAGCATCTCAATCAAAGTCCACTACCCCATAAACATTTTGAGAGATAAAACATCTCTTGACAATAGGGTCTATCAAATACATGTCCCTCGCCCTTCTCTTCGACAATCACTTCGAATTTGGCCTGTAAGACCAAGTACTTCATCTCCAATTCCTCCTCAGTAATTTCAACTTCACTCGAGTTCTTGAGTAACTGATGCAATTCATCGTTAAAAGGAACACGCCCTTCGTGTGCTTGGTAGATAAGCATAGCCTTCAAGATTTCAATGTCCCGTGAATCACTATCATCGTAATGATCAGAACCACCGGATTTATTAACAATGGTTTGAAGAATTTCTGGGTCTACTAACACACCATCATCTTTTTTCTCTTCTTCTGCTATCGATTTTCCTCTTTCATCCTTAACTTCCTTCTCCTCTTCTTGTTCTTCTTCACCATGTCCTATTTCTCCTTGTTCAGGAATATATTCAGGTGAGTTTTGATCTGCATTATCACCTTCACCATCACGCTGCTCTTGTTGTTCTTCTACTCCATCTCCTTGCTGTTCTTGATCTTCTTGCTCCTGTTCTTGTTCTTTATCTTCGTTTTCCTCTTCCGAGGATTCTCTTTCCCTTTTGCGGCTAGAATGTGGGGAATACTCTTCTGCTGTTTCATCTTCCTTATTTGTTTCTTCATCTGTGGAGGATATGAGACCACACTCAATTTGCAGTCGAGTAGGAGTACCGACAGTTGGCTCCTCCGTTTCTTCTTTTTCTGTCCGATGATCATCACCATATTCTTCATCTGCTTCTGCTTGTTGATCATTCACAGTTTCTTCTTTGGGTATTTCAGAATCTTGATCCTGTCTTTCTGGGTCATCTTCATCTACATTATCTTCATTGGGATTATCATCAGTACTTTTTTCAGGCTCTAGGCCAGAAGTTGATGAACAATGCTCCCCTGGCAACATAGATAATTCTTTGTGAAAAGAAATTTAAAGAGAAACAGTATTTTTGGAATTCAGAGAGGGAAAGAGAGAGTGAGGAGAGAAATCTTTAGGCCATTTTTGTGGGTTAATCAATGATCCCAAACTCGTTTAACTGAAAATCCCCCCACCGTCCCCAAAAATCAAGAAAATTAGTCATTGTAAATCAATGAGTTTTTCCAATCTTCTGCTCATGTTGATAACCCATTTACTGAACTATATATTTTGAAAAATAAGTAATTTTTTCTATAATAAGTAAAAATAAGCTATAAATTAAAACAATTATGTAAAACATGAAAATGCCAGTTATATACAAATACTAAAAATTAGCTTAATATATAGTAGCTCAAGAAACATAAATTTTCGTCAACGGTATGGATACCTTACATGCTTGATCAATTAGGTAACGAGAATTGTTATCTAGTTAATCGTAACCTTTCACGTTGAAATTATCAATCATTTTTTTATAATTTAATTTCTTAGTATTTTTCAAAGAAAATATGTGCATGTGAATTATATTATCAACATTTTTTTTTATTTTTTTTGCTACTAATGACCAGAAATATAGAGGAATTTTATGAAATGGCTCGTTTTGATAGCCTTCCTAGTGTTTTTTGTTAGCATTTCTTTGTTCTTATTTAAAAATAGGAAAAATATTTTTAATCTAAACCTTTTTAAAATAGTCTTTCATCTCAATCATGAAACTTCGCCACCAATATAATTAGTAATGACAGATCTTCTACTTGAAGCAACTTATGAGTCTCTGTTTGGTACACATTAAAATTTTCATTTTCATTCTTCTACTTATTTTCAACCTCACATTTTTCAATAAAATAATATTTTTCATCATATCAATAATATTTCCTTATTTTTCAACCACACATTCTCCATCAATCTACTATTCTAAAATACATTCTTTCAAAATAATGTGGCTCAAACACACCCTGAATTAGACAAATTTGGAGACTCGGTACGTTTCTAGTCCAACTCGTCCTGCTAAATGAGTTAGACGAGTTGGAAGAAATATAAAGAAACAAGTCTTAGCTTTTATTTTTCTTATGAAATGTAAATAAGATACTTTAGTGATTAAAAATTTGATAAAAGTTTAGATACCATTAAACGTGTAGTTAAAAGTAATTATTGATTTTGACTTAAATTTTCATCAACATTTTAAGCTATACCATATAGGAGCATCGTCTCAAAATTCATTCATTTTCGGAGAATTTGTGTTAAATTGAGTGATTACAACACATGGTGTCTTTAGTATGAACGTTTTAAATTTTATATATTTTTCATGTCATAATCTAAAATAGAGAATTCTCGTGAGAATACTCCAAATATAAATATAATTATAGAAACTATCTTTTATAATTTTCTTGAATTAATTATTCTTCACAACATCATTTAACAAAGGATAATTGTATTGGCAGCACGATTTTTATTAATTTTCTTAAATTAATTATTCTTCACGACATCATTTAATAAAGTATAATTGTATTTTCAACACAATTTTTATTATTTTATAATATATTTTAATTGTATTTGAGATCCTCAATCTTTTTTTTTTAATAACCGTGAATGTTCGGGTCAGTTTGCGCGCCCTTCGACTAATCTCACGGGGCCCTGAAATTTACGATCGAGTACTCACCTCAGTGGAATATCCTCAATCTTTTTTCTCGTATAGCCATTATGTTTTTAACTTTTTAAAATGCATTTTTATCATGAAGCTTAAAATTTTTAGCACACATGATAATAGGTTTCAATCCAAAATTTAGTCAGGAGCATGAAAAGATTTATTTATCAATCAAATTTTTAAACCGTAATAAATATAGAAATGTGACGAAAGTATTCAAGGAAAAAAGTTGAGAATACAAGTATTATAAAGTTTAAAGGTTGAGGACTTTAAATGCAATTATAATGGGTGCGAATATATTTACCCATGGGAGAAATTTCATCGATTTACAGTGTTACTTTTTGACATACATGAATGATAAAGGAGAATTTAAGCCTCGACGATTCTCTTACCTACCCGATTCACATATAAAGAAGACGAAGCCAAGGAAAATTGAGTTGAAACCCACCATCAATTCTTAATTTTCTGGGCAATTCTCGTTTCAATAAGAGAGGTTTGTCGTTATTTTATTGATTTATTGTAACTTTCTTGAATTGATCAAATGTGAAGGATTGTATTTTTGTTCAATCAGTTTTTTTGGAGTTCCATGTAGATGATGGTAATATTTAAGATGATGTTGATCAAGGTCATATCTTGACTTGGAGAGCTTAGTAAATTTGCATGTGGGGTAACTGCATTCCAAATTTTTTCTATGGCTCATAAAAATCGTGGAAAATTTTGAGAACGTTGTGGGTAGACTTCGTGTATTTTATCATTACAGATCAGAAATGGTTGTCACTATGTGAAATTATAGAACTGGATGCTTGGAAATCTTCATATAATTTTTAGAACTTATGGGTAATTACTGAGGTTTGATTCTAGTATAAAAATTGAAAGTAATGATACAATGTATGACATCTTTTGTAGAGGTAATCTTGAAATCCCTGCTGTTTTGAAAGTCTATGCTTTCATTCTCTGGCTCTGTGTATGTTTTGCCTTGTTCTTGTGTAGTTTGATCACATCCCACACGCTGAGATATCTTTTAAGTTTTAACTGAGGAATTTTGTTGATCTAGGAAGAAGTTGAAGCGAATTTGTACAGAATCATTGATTATGATAGTATGAGTCAAGTATGTATCATGACCTAGAGAAAATAAATGAAGCTATAGTGCTATATATCAGGTTAACCATAACACATTAAAGTTGTTTAAGCATTTGCTCACAAATAAGTCCTGAAGTATTTATTTCCTCTGCTATTTTTTCCCTAGCAGCCGAAAGAATATGAACAAGTTTTTGGTTTTCTTTTTAAATGACATGCACTATATGAAATGAATAATTGATAGGGAACATCACTGGAACGTGGGGGTGAGACTATTTCTTAAGGGGTTGACCCCAAAAGAATAGTGCTGGATTATCGGGAATAATCATGGGTGATAAAGGGTTTGATTGTACCTCTCTTGCTAGCTAGAGATTTTGGGGAAAAGTGGTTGCATCTCCCTACATCAACCAGTCTTACCAAATAATAGAAAGATGCTGTTGAAATTAATCTTGGGGTTTTGGTTTTGAAAGGGAAATCAGAAAGGATTTTATGAATAGGTGTTTCATGTAACTAGTAGAAGGTTGAAGCAAAATATTATGGGTAAAGAAGCAAAATGAGGGAGAAATATGGGTGAGTAAAGTACTAATGTTCATATATGATGCTATGATAATTTGTTGGCTTCCCTCTCTAGATGTCTGTCTTTGAGATCTGTTTGGTTGCTTGCACTGCAAGTGGTAACCATTCGTCAGTTCCAGTGGTACACTTTAAAGTATTAAATTGGCTGTTACATAATTGGTGGACTCACTGAAACAATTGTTTAAAAACTGATTTATTAACAGAACTTCCATGTAGGTAGCCAGGACTCATTTTCTTGTAGCTGTCCTTAGAAATACTTTCTTACTGGAACAGTTTGTGGTTCATTTTTTGGAGGCTTGACATCTGTCATTAACAAAGTTTTACGTAACTGTTTGCTTTTTGAGTCACTTCCTGTTGGGATTGGTGCATGGTTGCATCCGTAAATCCTATCTTTCAAGCATGTACGCACATGACCTGGCGCAAAGTTGTGGACATTGTAGCAACTAGCAAGAGTAACAGTGTTATGTTATAGTACTATAAACTGATTTGCACAAATTTTAAGGATTATATATCAGGATTTTGTTCTTATTTTGTTCTCCATTGCAACTACAGGCTTGTTTGAAACAAATAAATCTCCTGCTGTAAACTTGTTTATAATGATCCTGGAAATATAATCTGTTATTCTTATAACAATCTTATATTTCCCAACATCCATGCAATTTGTAGGTGTGCAACTAATATCCTGTTCAGCAGACACCCATATTTTCATTGGCTTTTGATACATTTGTCGAAACTCTCGGATATCTAAGTTTTTGTTCAAAGATGGCATCTGATAAAGGTTATGTTTGCTTTTCAGATTTTTCCTTGCCCTTCCTATTGACTCCATGATCAATATCTCGATGACTTTATATATAAATCTGAGCATTGAACTTCTTCTTTCGATGTCATCTAATTCTTTTGTCTTACATTGCGTTTGCCATTTTTTCACAGGAGTAGCTATTGTTCTTATGGGTGTTAGCGGTGCTGGAAAATCGTGAGTATTAAGATTCCATCTAACATGGCCTATAGTTTCGTCACTATCCTTTTCCTGTTCTTGTACTTGTACTTTTACAGTTGATACCGGACTTCGTTAGCTATCCATTTTCAGCTATCATCTTATTATTTCTTATCTCTTGGCATTTTTATTTGTAAAAGTGCCGAAGCCAGTCACTGTAAGATTGTGATACGAAATATAAGTGAACTCCGTAAGATTTTGATTCTCGATGCATTTCCTAGTTATGTGACATGGGAAATAGTGAATTTGTATCTCAACAATCAGCACGTATGATTTAGAAGCATCTTATCCTAAACTGCAATTTTGTAAATTAGATATATGAAAAACTATCGCCAAGACTTGAATGGCTCCTGCAAATTTGTTATCACTTACAATGCCGTGAACTTGGAGGCATGATCCATAGCTTTTAGAGTGTCAAATTGGATAGAGGTTGAGGGCGAGATTAATTTGACAATGTTAGTTGTTTAGCATAAAAAGAGAACGTGTTAACACCGTATTCGCCCTTTGTCATGCATATTTATTTGATTATTTCTTATATTTAGTTTTTAGTCCTCATAGACCTACATATATTCAACCACAAGATCCACTTATGTCTGGTGAAGCTTTTGAAGGCACTATTAGTAGGATAAGACACCGAGTAAATCTGCTTGCCACTGTGCATTACTCATCTCATTATGGATCATCGGTTCATATTTATTGACACTGTTTAGAGCCTCTCAAGTTGCAGTGTTTGTTGTATGCTCTCTTTTAATTTGTACATGTTGGCTCCAGTCAGTTACATTACTAGTAATATTGATCATTTAGAATTGAAAAGTAAGCAGCCACTATAACAGCTCTTGTAACCAAATTTTGCATTTGTTTCTTCCTTAAATTTCTGTTTTTTAAGTTTCTCAAATTAATAATTATAGCTTAAAACTAACGATTTAGTTCCTTTTCAAATTAACCATTTCCATTTACAAACCTCTGTCTCCATTTCTGTAATTTGCATTTTAATTCAAATCTTAGAACAAAATATTCTGTCACTTGTATCTGCTTGCACTTATCATGTCATTTCTTCTGCAGAACAGTAGGCGCAATGCTGGCAAAAGCAATCAATGGACACTTTCTTGATGCTGATGACTACCATCCACAATCAAACAAAGGTAAGGATTTGCATTAGAAGATCATGTCGTCGTCAGCTAAATATAGGAAAAATTATAATGGAGGTCCAAACCCATGCGTAATGTAGTACTTAGGTCCCTAAGATATGTTACTTGATATCTGGTTCATTCCCTTTCAGTTTTATAGCACTGGTGGATGGTTTCCGTCCCTTGATTCCATTTGACTGTTAAAAGCTCAGGTGTTTCGCTCCTGAAACACTGTTTGAGTGGTCAAATGATTAATAAATTAATTTCGTTGATAAATCAAATAAAACAGAAAAGAAAAAGAAAAAGCTAACCCCCACCTGACCTCCCTTTCAAAACCCCTGCCCCCAGCTGCTTCGATGTGACTGCATACCACAGCTGCTTCCTTTCCCCTCACCTGCCCCCAAGCCCATCTAAACCTTCCCACCCTCGGCTGCTTCTCTCTTCCTGCAGAACCCCAGCAAAACCTGACACTGGCAGCTTCCCCCTTCACCCATGGAAAAAAATAAAATAAAATGTTTTTAACACAAGGGTAATTTTGTATCAATATCTTGACTAACGGTCAAATAGATGGGGGCCATCCACTTTGGACCTAGTGCTATAAAATTGAAAGGGTGAGACCTAGATGCCTAGAAACATAGGTTAGGTCCCAAGTGCTACATTGTGCATAGGTTGGGGACTTATCCTGCTTGATGTATAGTACGATGATATTTGTAACAATACAGAGAAGATGCAGAATGGGATCCCTCTTTCAGATGAAGATCGCATTCCTTGGCTCGAAACTCTACGCGATGTCCTAAGAGTTGGCTTGTTGAATGGAGAAACTGCAATTCTTGGATGTTCTGCTTTGCAAAAGCAGTACAGAGAAATTCTTAGATCAGCTGATCCAGATTACATACCAAGTTCATATTTAGGTGTAGTAAAGTTTGTTCTGTTGGATGTTTCGGCTGAGATGCTTGCTGCTCGACTAGAGAAAAGAGCCGCAGAGGGGAATCATTTCATGCCTGCTAACCTCTTGCAATCTCAATTAGCTTTGCTTCAGATTGAGGAAGCCGAAGGGATAATGAAAGTGGATGCTTCACTAGACCCTCAAGCCATTGTTAGAACTATACAAGCTTCAATATGAATTTGTGAAGCCATTTATCTTAGGATTCGTTTGATTGCAAGGGTAGAAAGAAAATGAATTCTAGGGAAAGTAATTGTCTAGAAATTGTTTTCCAGTGAATTGTTAATTAAACACAACATTTCTTGGCCAAAGTTGTGCAATCAAACACAACATTTCTTGGAAAATGGAATTTGTTGTGTATCAAACACAACCTTAATGTATTAAGAGGGTGTTTGTTATTGCTTATAAGTAAAATGATAATAAGTATTGCACATCAAACACAACCTTAATGTATTAAGAGGGTGTTTGTTATTGCTTATAAGTAAAATAATAATAAGTATTGCACAATGCCTGATTATTTGATTTCCATTTGGAAGAGTTTATGTAATATGATAATTATGGAAGAGTCTCCATTACCAAATTAATTCATGATATTCTGGTCGAAACCTCTTTATTTCTTTGAAAGAGAGACGTTTCTTGAATTATTTAACAGCAGCTGCTATGAAGCCATTGTCGGGCACAGCAATTTCCACTATTGGTGACAAATTATTGTGCCCATCAGCAAACCTGAATGGGCCTCGTGTGGAGGCCCGACAAGCAAACAGAGAAGATATTCCTCACGTGTGGGTGGGGTTTTGAGGGTTGGGATTTAAAGTCAACATTCCTCTACCGGGGTCTACACTTGCAAGCGTCCAATGTCTTTTCAAAGTCAGACACGTGTGTGGTGACTCTTAAGAATTGCCTTCTTCGCCACCCAAAAACTACGGGTCTTAACTCGCTAAAATGGGGCAATTCCACGTGGGCTATTTGGCCCATTTCCGGAAACTTTGGTTGATTTGTTTCTTTGCTAAGCCAAATTTGTCTCTTAATTAAAATGTTAGTAAACTTATGAATAGTCATGATTCATACATCTCCATTACGTGGCCCTAGAGACGGAGTTAGGGCCTAGGGGGGCGATCTTCCTCCTCCGCCCCCCCAACCCCAACCCCAAGATCGTCCGCTGGTCTACATTCTACTATTCCTAGTTAATTTGTAATGTAATTTTCAGTTTCATCCCCCCACCTCTCAAAATTTGACTCGCCCCCGTAAAATTTTGAAATTTTTATTTTTCCATTAATAAATATTGACCCAATAACTTACACTTTAAAATTCAACTATACAAAAATCTTAGACCTTAATAAAATATCAAATAGTTACTTAAATAAATAAATAGCTCAAATTCAATCCAAAAGCAAA
>CAIGRQ010258250.1:0-18832 GCA_903798375.1 Fraxinus sp. D2006-0159 | reverse complement strand
CCGTACCAAACAGGCTCATATATATTTTATTTTATTTTTAAAATTCTTTTTCTTACTTTTCTTTGTTAGAAACTTCAATGCAAAAAGAAAGAGAAGTTCACTACATACAAACTGGCCAGTTCTTGGTAAGATGCAAGGATTAATTCTCAACGCTCACAGATTCCATGACTATCAAAGGTTCTCGAGATCTCCAGCACGTTTTGGTTTAATGGCCTGTGGTGATGAATCCTAGAAATAGACGATGCTTATGGTTTGAAGGCATGTGGTTTCTAATTCCATGTTGTGGTTCTCGAGAAAAGTTTGATGAATCCTAGAAACTGATCATCCTTGGGTTTCAGAATAAAAAGTTTTTAGTTTCTGTGTAAAGTGTTATCCGATATGTTTGTAATGAAGCATTGACACAATGAAACGACGTCTCTATTTGGCGTTTATCTAGTCCTTGTAGGAATCATTATTAGGGTAGTTTGATATTTCAACATCGAGTACTCATCTAATTTAATCACATTTAGATTTACATAACATTATTAATTGACAGGGAAAACTGCACAACTCGTACCTAACCTATAGTCGGAACTAATTGGTCCTCAGCTAATTATAGTTCGGCTGCAACATTACTCTTCTATGTATATTTTAGTGCTATATATTTGGCAGCCAACCCTATCCTTCATGCTAGAACAAAGCATGTAGAAATTGAATTCGACTTCATCAGGGAAAAGGCAGCACCCCTACAAGTTACTTAGGCAGTCCCTACTTCTCGATTCCTTGCTCTCCACTCCAAGCTCATACTCCTCAGAAATCGTGTGAGCTCGATTGTATCATTAGTTGCATTGTTAGTGCAGATTAGTGTTAATTTTATTTAACCAGTTTGTTGCTTTTCTGTTAGCAACCCATCCCTAGTTGAGTCTGTCTTTCCCGTCTACAAACACGCAAGGGCGATGTGGATGAAATAATAAACAAAAATATCCTTTGCTTAAAAGTTTTGATTAATCAACCAGTCTTCCGTCTTGATATATGACGAGTTTAATGCTTAAAACGAAACCTCTGTAGTTTTACCTTGATTTGACCAACCTCCCGAATTCTAGCTAGAAAACATGGCATTTGCAACCAATGAAGCTGAATGCGGTTCCATGACATTTACATCCAGCCAAATGACATATAAATGCTATCTAACACCACTGGTGCTACAAAACCGTCTAGATGTCGCTATGTAATATGTTAAATTAAAAGCAGAATTACACAATTCATTTAATTGTAACTCTTAATTTAGTACTATTGTAACACCAGTTATCCTAAATAGAATTTCCGGTTTGAATAAATGACCAATATAAAGGACCACTAAGACAGCATATAATTATCAGCCAAACAGAAAAAACCTCACCATTTAACTTTTGATTTCAGAATACATACACCAGATATGTTGGCTATCGTAAATTATGTCATACTATTGCTTGTCATTCTGTCTGCTACTTTTCTTTCCTACAGAAACTTTGATGGAAGAAGAAAGAAAAGATTACTGCATACAAACTTGCCACTTTTGGGTATGACGCCATTGCTATTTTTCAACATTCACAGAATCCAGGACTATGCCACCGAGCTTCTTGAGAGCTCCACCACTGTTTGGTTTAAAGGCCCATGGTTTGGCAACATGGACATGTTGATAACTTGTGATCCAGCTAATGTTCATTACATATTGAGCAAAAACTTTCAAAACTTCACAAAAGGTCCTGAATTTAACAAGATATTCGACATTTTTGGAGATGGGATATTCAACGCGGAATCAGAATCGTGGGAAAACCAAAGGAGAACCATTATGTCATTAATCAATCGCCAGGGGTTCCAAAAGTTGGTAGCTACAACTAGCCAAAACAAGGTGGAAGAAGGGCTCATCCCGATTCTGGAGAATGCGGCAAAGATAAGGAAGGAAGTGGATATGCAAGAATTATTTCAACGTTTTGCCTTTGATTGCGCTTGCATTTTGATTTTAGACTATGATCCGGCTTCATTGCACAATGATTTGCCACACTTGTCCTATGAAAAAGCCTTTGCTGATGTTGAGGAAGCAGTTTTCTATAGGCACATTCTCCCAGAAACTTACTGGAAGCTTCAAAAATGGCTCCAAATTGGCAAAGAGAAGAAGCTTAGTGAAGCCATGTACTCCATCAATGAATTTCTGATGCATTGTATCTCTCTAAAGCGCTTGAAAACTAATTGTGCAGACCAAACTGCTCCACAAGAAAATGATGGTTTCGATGTGTTAACAGGTTACATGAAAGGAGCTGGAGATAAGAGGGATGCACCCGATCACATATCTGAAAATCTTTGGAAGGACACCGTGCTGAATTTAATCTTTGCTGGTAAAGACACCATAAGTGCAGCTCTTACATGGTTCTTTTGGCTTCTAGCAACGAATCCGATTGAAGAAAACAAGATTCGAGAAGAAATGATGACGAATTTACAAGTCGATGAAAAAAGAAAATGGAAATATTCCAACACAGAAGAGCTAAAGAAACTGGTTTATCTACACGGTGCACTGTGTGAAGCATTACGCCTTTTTCCACCAGTGCCTTTGCAGCACAAAGCTCCAAGAAAGCAAGATATTCTTCCAAGTGGACACAGCATCAGCCCGAATAAAAAAACTCTTTTATCATTCTATTCAATGGGAAGAATGAAATCCATATGGGGGGAAGATTGTCTAGAGTTTAAGCCAGGAAGATGGATTTCCGAACAGGGACAAATAAAACACGAACCCTCTTTCAAGTTTACAGCATTTAATGCAGGGCCAAGGAGCTGTTTAGGGAAGGAGATGTCTTTCATTCAAATGAAAATAGTTGCAGCCTCCATTATAAGCAGTTTCCATATTGAAGTGGTAAAAGGCCATGATATAGCTCCAAGTAACTCTATTGTGCTTCATATGAAACACGGTTTGAAGGTTACTGTTTCAAGGAATATTTGATCAATCCTATAAATTGATAAGAGATCATGCTTAGGCTTGGGAATAAAATGTGGTTTCTCTCTGTACTTTGCTGATTGTTATCTGATATGTTTTTAATAAAGCATCGATATGCTTAGTTAAATGAATGATGATAAGTTTATAACTTTGATATTTCAAAATTATTTGCATCTATATTTTTACATTTTCTCACTTGATTCATCAATACATTTCACAAAATTAATATTTTCCCACTGATTAAATTTTCAATAACAGACTGGAAAATTGCAAGAATAGTCTCGAGTTTGGCTCTTGTAGCAACTTGGTCATCGATCAACTTATTTTTGTGACTATGATCCAAATAAACTTTTAATGACGTTGTAGTCTTTGATTTCTGTCAAAGTTTTGATTGTTTCCTTGTTGAAATTTCCACCATTACTCGTTTTCTTTGTAGTTGGAGGACTTTTGGTGATGAAAGTAATCCCCTTTTAATTTTCCTCTTCTTTTTTCAATTATGACTAATGGTCGTGAAGTTCTTCAAACAACTTGACGAGTCTCGAGTGGGAATGGCCGCTCCAATTTCCTTGAATTTTGGATCCAACATCGTTGAGTGGAAAACAAAGTTTAAGAATCGTGAATTTGATTATAGAAAGCATAATCAAATTCATATTCATACTTCCATAAAAAAAATTTAAAGATTTTTCCAACATACATGTTCAATTTGTTAAGATAAAATTTCACATCGAATAAAAATGAAAATATAGACCAATTTATAATAGTTTGGGCTACTCCTTTTGATAAGGTTGATCTTATAAGATGGAACCTCAAATCTTAACATGGTATCAGAGCTCATTAAGCTCCAACGAGCAATTCGATCCGATTAAGACTAAAAAAAATTTGAGTACACAAATTTTAAGATTGATCTGCTCAAACGAGCCACCATCTTGCGGGTCATGTTAAGGGATAAAATCTCACATCGAATAAAGATGAAAATATAGACCAATTTATAAGAGTTTGGGTCACTCCCCTTATTAAGTTTAACCTTTTAAGATGGAAGCTCAAGTCTTAACATAATTGACGTGATAACAAAGTAATTGAAATAGAGAGAACAACTTTTTTGGTCAATAATAATAGAGCAAATTAATATATTATAATTTTAGCTGATGAAAAGTAAACAATTAGTTGTCAAACAAGAAAAAATGAGAAATCTGACCAAAGAATAGACATTCACTTCTCGATATATATAAGTACAGAATTTACCTATGAAATTCGCATGCTGCTAGTCCATATTTGCAACAAACTTATCGATGAAGATGAAACTCACGAAGGTGGCGCCAATGCAGCAGCTAGATTTGCTGCTAGGCTTCTGGTTTTTTTTTACCATGGCTCTGGTGGAGATGCCTCAGGCTCAAGCTCAAACCCGAAGAAATGCTACCATTGATCCTTCTGAAGGTACGTACGTACATGCACCTCTGCTCTCTTCCCACTACTGCGCCACCCACAAATTTAAGTTACTTTTAGGCTCTGTTTGATAACCAATTGGAATTTTTTTTCCATTTTTCACATTTTGCACCGTTTGATAGCAAAAATTTTATTCGGAAAATGTTTTCCTCCATCTCTCCTCACGCTCCTCCTTTCCATGTTGTGGCGGAATTACTTTTCCATTTGTTTTAGTGGGTTTTCTTTTTTCCAATAGAAACAAATTCTAGACACAATGGTAAAAAAAAAAAAAAATTTAATTCTAGACACAATGATGAACTAGACTTTATTATGCTAGGATACTAAGCCCCTATTTGAGTCTCATTCTATCAAAATTAATTGTTAACCACACATTCTTCACAATAAAATAATTTTATACGTAAATCAAATTTTTTTCGTACTTTTAATCACACAATCACCAAAAAATACTATTACGAAATCTATTCTTTTCCTAAAAATGGGCATATCCTAAGGCTTGTTTGAGTCCCATTTATGAGGAAAATAGGTTTGGAATAGTGATTTTTTAGAGAATATGTTGTTAAAAATAGAGAAAAGTTTTGAATTTATGTGTAAATTATTTTATGAAAAAATGTGTAATTAAAAATGGGTTTTGAAAAAAAAAATGGAACTAAAAAATAGGCTAATAAATATAAAATATCAATGAAATTAGATGATATATAATTAGTAAAATATGAGAAGTCACATTTTTGTGTTTTTCAATTTATTTTTAAAATTATCAAATATTTAGGGGCCCTACGATTTGCTAAGAGTCAATAAATACTGGCCATCCTATGAAATATGTGATGAAAAATGGTAATTAAATAAAATGTTTGATTAAAAATGAATTTTGACCATTTTTTTTATACGTGTCATACCAAACAAGCACTTTAAGGACAAGGTCATAAAAACATAGTATTTGTTGTTTGTTTTCTAACTAAATAATTTTAAGGGCCAGTTTGACAATAATTTGAAAAATTAAAAGTTTATTTTGAGATTGCAAAACTGTTTTCAAACATGTTTTGATATTTTTCAAAAGTATTTTATTTGGCTAAGAGCATATACAAGAAATTTTCTATTTTTAAATAGCATATTTTGTAATTTAGAGAGCATTTATAACTTTATAGAGAAATTTTTTAAATAATTCATTAACCTCTTTATCTTTAATTTTACTATCCTCAATATGTATTAATTATTTTTTCCTATCTTTTATTTCCCTCTATTTTATTTTTATTTTTTTGTATATACTATTTAGTTGGTTCAATATATGAAGCATCGAAAATTATAATATTTTGAATGTATTTAATTATAGAAAATGAGTTTGAGAGATAAACTCACCCACTATTTTAAAATGTTAATTTGAAGAGTTTCTAATTATATCCTCTTGAGAAATATAGAAAGTGAGTTGGAGGGATATATTTTCTTTAGTCGAGAAGATATTAGAGTGTAGTTTTAAGGGTTGAGTTTTTAAAAATGAGAGCATTTCACTCCTAAAAAATGTATTAGAGATTCTCTAAAACAGTTTTTAGATGAAATTGTTTTTCTATTAAAAAAAGAACATAAACAAAAGTAGACATTCGCCAAATGGGTCGTAAAACATGTTATAATTACTTAGTAGATTTTTGCTTAGCCCCAGTTTGGTATCGATTAAAATTTAGATTTTAATTAAAGTTGAAGTCAATAATTAATTCTAATCACATATTCTATGGGGTGGGTTCGATAACTTTTTAATCACACATTTCATTAGCTTCCATCAAAATTTACTAAAAATTTGATTTTTAATTCCCACCAACCAGCGGCTTAAATACTGAAAATAATTGGTAGAGTTATATGTTTCATTATTCACTTAACTTTTATTCTCCATCACATTTTGCTCATTGAACTTTAAAATGCTTCTTAATGACCACAGAACTTTAACACGTTGCACTCTATCAATCATCTACTATGTTTCATTAGTCACTAAACTTATTCCTCCGTCACACTTTACTAACTAAATTTTTAAATACTTTCGAGTTGTCGCTGGACTTTATAATGTTTCTGAGTAAAATTGATTTTCTTTGAAATTCGACATATATATAAATAAATATCGAATAGATAATGAGACTCTCAATCAAAAACGAGAATATTGATATTAGTCAAGAAGATATAATTTCTTTAGTCATCGAAAATTATGCTTAAGGGAATAGAAAAAATGTTAACTTTAAATTGACATAAATCTTAATCTAGATTATAATCTTTCTTTACATCAAAAAATAAAATAAATAAATTATTTCTTTATGTCGATTGAGATCGAAAACCCAAGTTAAGAAAATAAAAAATTATATCTCAAACAATAGTGAAATTTCCGATTTAGAGTGAATAATATTATCAATACTAACAAAATATCATTTTTAGAATTGTCGCAAGGTAATTTAAGAGGAAAGAATGGCGTCGTCTTCATGTCTTGTATTTTATACTTCAAATTTTTGAATTTTTCAATATCTAAATTCGGTGAGTAAAATTCAATAACCACTTAGAAGCATTTTAACGTTTAATAAATAAATCGTGACAGATGTATAAGTTTTGTGACTAAAAATATATGATAAATGAGTGATGTAGTGTAATAAGTTAAATTTTAATAATCACTCGAAAGTATTTTAAAAATTAAGTGATTAATGAAATATGGTGAGTGAATGATGAATTTATTATGTTAAAGTTTAATAATAATTTGAAAGCATTTTAGAGTTTGGGGGACGAATTTATAATTTAAGTGATTAATGAGGAGTTAATTGTCCTAGTGGGCACTGAGCCTATGTCCATGTGTTTGATTGCTCGTTAAAATTTAAGATGTCGAGTTTTGACCACTAAACTTATCAAATTTTGGACATTACTTACTGGCATGATATCCGTTTCAAACTTTTAATGAAATTAGTGATGTGGCTAAAGGAATGTATACGTTGTGCCTCGTCACGTCGATAACAAATTGCCAGTCTTTGATTGCTCACTAAACTTTGAAAAATGTATTCGATTGTTCACTAAATTTTAAAAAAGTCTTGAATTGCTCACTGAAATTTGAGGTAGTCGAAATTTGACCACCAAACTTATGATTGTTATTCGTTAAAAAATGTGTACCATAAGTGCATGGGTCGCATAAAAGTAATAAAATTGACAAACAAGTTCATATTGTTGATTCCACGAAAATGATTTCTCAATTACACAATAGTCAAATTTAATTTTAACATATTATTGTAAAATTTTAAGCTATTTTCATCAATTAAAAAATCCAATTTTTTTGTGTGTTTCGTTGTTAAAACTAAATTAAAATTTGGATTTTGCAACAAAATACACAATAGATTTAATTAAATGGATCGTGTGTTTCATTACAAAAATTCAAATTTTAATTAAATTTATTTGTATTTCGTTGCAAAACTCAAATTTATTTTAATTTAATTTTAAAAACAAAACAAAAAATAAATTTGAATTTCTCAAATATGATGAAAATAACTTAAAATTCTACATTATATTAAAATTATATTTAATTATTTTGTAATTGAGTAATCATTTCTAGTGGGATCAACAAGCTGGACTCGTTTGTCTACATCAAATTTTTAACGAACAACAAGCCGATATCATTGTTATAAGTTTAGTGGTCAAAATTCAACTATCTCAAGCTTGAATGAGCAATCTAAAACGTTTCTCAAAGTTTAGTGAGCAATCAAACATATTTTTCAAAGTAGTGAGTAATCAAATACACGATAATTTGTTAACGACGACAAGCTGCCACATGTGCATTCCGTTAGTTACATTACTAATTACGTTAATGATTTGAAACATATTTTATGTCAGTTAATAACGTTCAATATTTGGATAAATTTAACTCCTGTTTGGTATACATTAAAATTTTCATTCTTATTTTTTTTACTCATTTTCAACCACACATTATCTTCAATAAAATAATATTTTTCATCACATCAATAACATTTTATTCATTTTTAACCACACATTCTCAATCAATCTACTATTCCAAAATACATTCTTCCAAAATAATGCGGCTCAAACACGCCCTTAGTATCCAAAACTCGTATCTTAAAGAGCATTGGAAGACTGGTCAAGGCAATAATTATGAACATATTTTTTTATATTATGTCGCGATATTATGTCGCGGGATGACTGAACAGTTTTGAAAAAAAAAAAAATCACACATTCCCACCAAACATTTTTTGAACTTGCTCGATTAATGAGACATTTAACTCATAATAATTGGTACACATCAACCGCCATTGATGTCGATGGAAAATTAGCTAAGAATCCAATTATGATATACAGCGAGAGCTATAAACTCCATGTTCAACCGGTGGGGGATTTCGGCAACGGATCAATGGAACATTAGCGGTGAATTATGCAGCGGTGTCGCCATTGACGACACCTCCATCAAGAACTTCAATCCGGGGATCAAATGCGACTGCTCCTACAATATTGCCACCACTTGTCACATTACTGAGCTGTACGTAATATTTCCTCCTTTTTGGCTGTGTTTTTACAGTAATGGTACGTCATGTTCGTTTAATTTTGTATACTATAGGAAAGTTTACGGGTTGGATGTCGTGGGTCCAATCCCGGATGAACTCTGGAGTTTGATCTTCCTCACCGATGTGTATGGTTAATTACTTATTGGTTGATTTCCTCAAATATATCCAATTATATTTTAATTCTGCTCGTTCACATTTTTAGAGTAAATGAAGGTGATTGCCTTTATTGCAGAAATTTCGCCCAAAATTATTTGACAGGTCCCCTGCCTCCATCCATAGGCGACCTCACTCGTATGAAGTTCCTGTAAGTTGTCTTGTTTGAAATAATGGCTCACAGTCCAGTACCAGTGTTGGCATGTTAAATGTGTTTTAAATTTGTGAATTTAATGCCATCAGGAACTTTGGCATTAATGCTTTATCTGGGGAGGTTCCAAAGGAACTAGGCAATCTGACCGACTTAAGATTTCTGTAAGATCATTCACTTCTTTAAGAGGGACATTAACTTTCTTAGTACCTTACTGATTTTAAGGATCTTTTGAAATGCTCGTCCATAATTATATATAGAATATTTTAGGGAAAAAAAAATGTATACATGTTTAGTTTCTCATTTGCAGGGGTATTGGCACAAACAACTTTTCTGGTCCTTTACCATCAGAGCTTGGACGTCTTACAAAATTAACACAATTGTAAGTTCCAGTGTTGCATAATGTGTGTCATTGGAGTACAGAATGTGATGCTTATGTTTGGCTACAAATGGAATTCAAACAATAAACTCAGGAAATGGTCATGTCTGAAATATCGAAGTACGTCTCCTTCGGCATACTGCAATATCTTATGAGGATTTCATGATCTTGGTTTGATAGATTTTGACTCATCAAGAACCTTTGCCTTTTCTGAGTTCTTGTATCCCTTTCTTTTTCTCAATTGACACATTAATCTTCTCATAAATATTCTGTCGTTTGGTCAGTCTCGCTATCATCATTTAATTTCTTGGTTCACTTTGTTGTAATCTTCATTTTTATTACATACAAGTCTTGGTCTTGTGTGTAATAATGGTATTAGCAACTCATTGTTAAATTTTTCAACAATGTAATTTTCTCTAGTAATCTTTTCTTGTCACTGGCGAAGAAAGATTCATGCAGCCGAATCCAAATTTATTAGAAATAAGGGTTACTTTGTTGTTGAATCTTTTCTTGTCACCATGTTGAAGCTTGATGATTCTTTATTGAAAAAAAAAAAATCATTATTGTTTTTACTACAAGAAAATATGTCAGTTTTCTAATATGATGTTCACCTTGCCAGTTTCTTTGATAGCTCTGGAGTTAGTGGTGCAATACCTTCTAAATTTGCTGATTTGCGGAACTTGGAGATTGTGTAAGAACTTGGGGACTTGTTCTCCTTTTTATTTCTACTAGAAAGAACTTTCGTTTAATTAATTATTCTGCGATCAAAATTACTTGTAAAAATATTGCGAGGATTTCAGGTTTGCTTCGGACAATGAACTCACGGGCCAGATACCAGGCTTTATTGGGGGATGGTCAAAGCTTACTTCCCTGTGAGACAATGAACATGTCTTTTCATTTTTATTGAATTCGTTACGCTTGAATTCACATGTTATGTTTATCCTATGTAGTGAGATAGATTTTTGCCACAATTTTTTTTTTTTTTTGGAGTATCTCTTGCACATCAGCTGTATTAATATACATTTGCAGAAGGCTTGAAGGAAACTCCTTTGAGGGTCCAATACCATCAACATTTTCTAACTTAACCTCTTTGAATGATTTGTGAGTGTTAAGCTCTTTTTTTGTTTCATTGTCATTATTTTCTCTTCATGCATGCTTTATAGTAGCTAATATTTTTGGTGAAATATTTACCCAGGAGAATATGTGATCTATCTAATGGGAGCTCTCCACTGGACTTCCTCAGAAATATGAAGTCTCTGAGCACCCTGTAAGGAAACATAACAGAGATTCTAAATATGCAGCAACACGATCTTCTTTATTCCATTCCCAGTTTTTTTGAAGCAAGTTCTAATTCAATTGATTCACTTGTCTGCAAGAATTTTGAGGAATAATAACATTTCTGGGTTCCTACCTTCCAATTTTGAAGAGTACCAGAGTTTATCACTATTGTAAGTCTCCCCGACCTTTTGCCTTGCTTTATAAAAGGTTCCTATAACAACTTGTAAATTCTTTAAATTTTAATTATTTCTTTGAAGTTTTTATGGTCATCAGGAGGTTAATATTTTGGTGCTTATTCCGCAAACATAATTTAAATTTTCAGGGACTTGAGCTTCAACGATTTCAGTGGACATATTCCAGATTCACTGTTCAATCTGACATCACTCACTCATTTGTAATTAAATCATGTTATTCATTCTTATGGTTGGAAACACACAATAATATCTGCCACCCTACATGAAAAAATAACAAAAATGAAAAATGAAAAATGAAAATTTAACTTTATCCATAATACCTTCTACACGTTCAGGTTTCTTGGAAATAACAGGTTGACCGGTGTCTTGCCAGCCCTAAAGACTTCATCTCTCCTTTACATGTGAGTGATGTAATATATTTTAATGCTTTTCAATGTTGAATGCTTTTTGACAAGGCTTCAGTTGATGCTCTTTTGTTTCAAAACATCAAATGCATATCCCCAAAGATGAAATTCGATTGCTAAGTCTACCAATTTTTACGTATCTCGAGCCTGATTTAGATTATACTACCATTAATCAATGCTTTTAATTTTATGCACATTCATGGAAGACATTAGATTGCTTGGTTATAGTTTTAATATTCAAGATTTAAGTTGGGAAAGGCGTTAAACATGTTATATGTGAAGTAGTAATCTTGAGTTCTTGGAGAAATACCGTCCACTAAAATTGTTGTGAACACGTTACAACACAACAAAGAAATTTTGGCCTGCTCTAGAAGTACGAACAAAATTCAATGTAAAATATCTGTGAACAACATCTTGTTTTAAACATCATTTAAGAACTTGTGTGTTTAACTGATCTATTCTGGGCATATTTATGGTTTTTATGAATTGTACCTAGCTGCAGAAACACAATCAGAGATTGAGTTTGTATAATGTAATTAGTTGCACGAAAAATCACTTGAATTGTTACGCATGTCTGCGGCACTCTGCACATTAAAAAACGAAGCTTGAGTAATAACAATCATGGGATAAACTACAGTAGCATTTCTATTTGTAATTCTATGAGGAAAAAATACACTATACTGCTGAGAATTATTTATAAGAATCGATGTGTTTTAGCACAGGTGTACAGTGTGGTAGAATAGAATGATATTTTAATCCGTAGAGTTGAATAACATTTTTTTCTTTCTTGCAGAGATTTGTCTTACAATGAATTATCCGGGAACTTCCCTTCTTGGGCGAACCAGCAAAATGTGCAACTGTATGAACAACTTCATGTTAGAAGTAGCAAAATTTAGATATTATGGTTCAGAACTCTTGTTTTTCTTTTCTTTGGGACACCATCTCATTATTTAAGCTGGCATAGCCCAAAATTAATGGAAATTTCTTTGCAGTAATTTGGTCGCCAACAACTTTGTGTTACAAGGTTCTAACAGCAGGTGAATATCTGAAACCACACTCTTGGTCAGTGTATTATATAGATTAATAGAGTAGGCTTCAAAAATTTTAGCTTGTGTTCATCTGAATACAGCAAAAGTAGAAAATGATTTTTAGCTTCTTGTATAGATGTTTTTCAATTGTTACATTTCATTATTCTGTCATTACTATCATAATCAAGAAGAATGAAGGACATCTGATAAACATTTCCGACTGGTACGTTGTTGAAGATTTATATAACCATGGCCCCCAAAAGAGCGCATAAATTTATAAGAAATGATATTTAATACGAATCAACTTGTGAATGAGATTCTTTCATGTCCTGATGCCATAATACAATATGTCAAAGCAGTCAGCATGATAACTTTCCTAACTAGCAATAAATTCTTCTTTTCATTTCAGTGCTACGCCTTCAGGATTAAATTGTCTTCAACGAAGTTTCCCTTGCAATCGAGGAGACCCCCAGTGTAAGTGTTAAACTTTCTCCCAATACATTGTTGTGCTACCAAAAGTTGTTATAAATGCAGTCTCTCTTTCTTACATTGCAATATTTGTATAGAATGCTAATTGTGACTTGTGTGAATGACCAGAATAATTTCCAGATTTTTAACTTTGATATAATATCAATGTTATGAAAACTGGACTGGACCACCGGGTTTAACCGACAAAATAGTGAACTGTTGGGAAAACTAGTCCGAGCTTGCATTGAAAACTGCAAGTCTGAAACCGGTGTTAAACCCTGCCAACTAGCAGTTAAATCGGAAACTGGTCGACCTGGTCACAGGCTTTATGGGCTGTCCAGTTTAATTTTACTTTGGAAAAGAAAGGATAGAAACAAGTTTGTCTTGAAGCTTTTAGATCTGAATTGATTTCAGATCTGATAGTTATTGTCTTCAAAAAGCAAAAAGAAATGGTTTGCATCATACCCTCCGCCTTAAGAAAAACAAAAATGAAATTGTCTTGAAGAATAGAAATGGTCATCTTCATGCAGTGATTTCAATATAGTAGCATTTGTAGCCCTTTTGAGTGGGTGAGTATCCGATGAAAACACATTTAATGGCACGTGGATCAAGTTTTCCTCGATTATGAGAATGAATGCAGGCAAAGGCGGTACAACAGAACACCTTGAGTGATATGTTTGGAATTAGACGAGAAAAAGGAAAGGAGTTGATCAGATATGTTGATGTTAAGATAGCATCTCCCCAAAACATCTTTGACATATTTGACGTGAACATTAGGGTATGGGCAACTTCAAGTATGTGTCGGTTTTTTCGTTCGGCAATCCCATTTTGTTGGGGAGTGTCGACGCACGAGCTTTGATGAACAATCCTATTTATTTAGATGATCTAGTAGAGTGCTGTTGAAGTATTCAGTTCTATTATCAGTGCGTAGGATATGAATTTGTGTTTGGATCATTTTGTGAAAGTTGATGATTATGGAACGTACATGAGTTTTCTCTTTTAAGTAGATAAACCCCAATATACCCGAGTGTGATCATCTATAAATGTGACGAACCATTTTGTGTGAGTGCGATTAGGGATCTATGAGAGACCCAATAGATTGCTATGAATTATGGTGAATGGTTTTGATGGCTTATATGTGGATTTCGAGAAAGTAGTACGGTGATGTTTCACAAATTCACAAATTTCACATTGAAAATCAACAAATGTTTTATTTGAGAAGATAGACGGAAAGACATGTTTTAGATATTGCAAGTTCGGGTGACCCAGTCTATAATGCCATAATAGAACATCATTATCCCTAGAGACCAACATAAAATTTCAAGTTTCAGTTTGACTTTGTTTACCCACTTCAGTTTCTTCAAAGTAGTAGAGTCCCTCCTACTATTTAGCACTGTCAATCGTCTTCCCCGATGATAGGTTCTGAAAAACACGGTGAGATTGAGAAAAATTAGCAGAGCAATTTGAGTCTCTAGTTAATTGGTTGACAGACAATAAATTACACGACAAGTTTGGGACGTGAAGAACATATGTTAAGAGTTATAGACTCAGAAATACGAATACTCCATTTTCCTGCTACAGACGAGACTAATCCATTGGCGATCTTAACCTTTATGTTGCCCGCACAGGGTGAGTATGGGGTGAATAGATGGTAAGCATCCGTCATGTGATCAGATTCTCCCGAGTCAACGATCCAAGGAGTTTTACATCTCGAGGAAATATTTATGGCTTTTAGGAAACTACCTTTATGGGCTAATGAGCTTGAAGGACTGTGTGTGGACGTGTGACTTGATGTTTGGAGACTCGAGACAATTTGATATAGTTTCTCTAACTGCTCAGGGTTGAATGCTCCACTTTTCACTTCCTTAGATTTTTTTGTTTGGTCGACCAAAGCTTGGTATCCGCGATTTTTAGTGTTCTGTCTCGACTTCCAAACGGTGGGCTTTCCATGTTTATCCCAACATGTGTCTTCCTTATGTCCGGGCTTACGACAGTATTCACACCATGGACGTCCCTTTTGTTTCTTTGGCCCGGCCCATGTCCAAATTTTGAGGCAAGTGCTACAATTTCAAACTCAAATCTAGCAGGCCCAAGTTTGGAAGATCCGGTAGGCCCACAATAACTTTACCCGGATTCGATTTTAAGAGGCTCATTTTTAAACAACCCATTACAACTGCTATTTGGGCTGAAGCGTGGAAAAAGAACAGATTGCAGCCCAGTATCTCCTCTGGTTTCCTTGAGCAGAAGTGCGACTTCAATGTTGCCGTTCGGCTCCTCCGTTAACATCACTCTTCGGTGATTTTCTTCTCTTCTCACTTCAGCAAATACTTCCATGGTCGAAGGTAGTGGTTGTTGGCTCAATATTTTGCCTCTGACGTCGTCTAGATGCCGATTGAGACCGACGAGAAATTCATAAACTCGTTCATTTTCGAGTTTTTCTTATACTTCACGCTGTCGCCTGGACATTCCCATTCTTCTTCAGAACTGAGGTCGAGTTCTTGCTAAAGGGAGGTCATCTCCAGGTAATAATCAGTAACCTCCCTTTTTCCCTATTTAATTTGCGTCAATTGGGTCTTAATTTCAAAAATTTAGGATGATTTTTGTAACGACCCGATCTTGCGTCGGAGCCGTTATATTATCATACGTATTATTTGCTTTGGGAGAGTATAGGCTCATCTTACCCAATTGGTACCAGGATTCAACTTAAGTATCTCATATGATGAAAGTCTTGGATTCGAATCATGGGGACGCGTCAGAAAGCCGTGAGGGGTAAGATGGGCCTATGCTCTCCCAAAGCAAACAATACGTACGATATGATAACGGCTCGGCGCAAGGTCGGGTCGTTACAAAAAAATAAGCATTATTTTGTAACGACTCGACCTTGCGCCGAAGTCATTATCATATCATACGTACTGTCCGCTTTAGGAGNAATCCTAAGCCGTGAGGGGTAAGATGTGTACAGACTCTCCCAAAGCAGACAGTATGTATGATATGATAACGACTGCGGCGCAAGGTCGGGTTGTTAAGCTTGGGTCCATCTTCGCAATTGGTGCCAGCTTTCAACTTAAGTCTCTCATATGATGGAAGCATTGAGTTCAAATCCTGGGGATGCGTCAGAAAGCCATGAGAGGTCAGATGGGCATATGCTCCCCCAAAGCGGACAATACGTATGATATGATAACGGCTGCGGCGCAAGGTTGGGTCGTTACAAAAAAATGCATCCCCAGGATTGGAACTCAATGCTTCCATCATATGGGAGACTCCGGCGCAAGGTCGGGTCGTTACAATCTTCATGATCTGAATATACTTCTTTGACAACATCCCAAATATCCTTTGCTGTTGGGAGAAAAAGATAAGTTTTTACAATAGATGGCTGCATAGAATTTACCAGCCAAGCCATGACCATAGAGTTTTCTGATTTCCATCTCTGTAATTAGTGGCGTCTGCAAGCCTTTTTGTGCCTCCGATTAGATAACCAGTTTTTCCCTTGCCTTCAATTACTAATTTCACCGATTCCCTGAAATTCCTCCCATTCAACTTCTCTACTTTAAGTTGAAATGAGGTATTTTCTATTCCATGAGAACTTATTTGTGGATTTGATCTCCATCTCACCGTGAGATGACTATCACGTTGTAGAGTTTTTACTGTATACAGGATTTTCCGTCATTGGTTGCGATGTTTAGAATAACGTGGCAGCTCTGATACCATGAAGAAAGATTTCTTATTTTCTTATACAATGATGAAAAATACAATCATATTAATAGTACAAGATTGAGGAGCAAGAAATGTAAAAAAAAATCTTCTAATTTAAGAAAAGAAAAAACTTCCTAATTTATCTAGCTGAATAAGGAAATAACTAAACTAAATATAGTACAAATAATCAATCCAATTAATTCAAATGGAAATTACACAAAACCCTACTTTTAAAGATCCAACTTCCAAAATCAGATCCAAAGTTTGTTAATTCAAAAATCAGAACTTTTATTAATTAAATATATTATTATTGGATAAATATATTATTAAATTAAATTAATTTATAAATCAACTAGGAGTGTCCAAAAGTCCCGATCGAACCGGACCGAACCGAACCCGAACTGAACCGAGCAGTTCTTCATAAGTTAAATACCCGAACGGGTACTCGAATCAAGAACCGATGAGTTTGGGTTGGGTCTAGACCAAAAACCGAAACTTATTGAATTAATTAAATTATTTTTTAAAAATAAATTAACAATTTTTTTTAAATTATAAAAATATTTTATTTTTATAACTTTTAATTTATATTTCATTTTCTTTATGCAGTCAGGCTGCTTGAATCAAATGAATTCTTAATATGGATCAAGACATTTTATTATTAATATCTACTTTTTAGTATTTGTACGCATTGAATTAATGTTATTCGACAGCTAGTTATTTATATATTTTTGAATTGGGTTACGTTAATTTGTAAAAGTTACAATGAAATGTCATTAGTTATATTTATGTAGTGTTGCTATAAATGTTAAAAAATTTAACTATGGCATAGAACCGAAAGGAACCGAACGAAACCGAACCCGAACGGTTCCATAATTATNGAATTTGGCTACGTTAATTTGTATACATTACAAATGAAATGTCATTAGTTATATTTATGTAGTGTTGCTGTAAATGTTAAAAAATTTAATCATGGTACGGAATCGAACCGAACCGAACCTGAACGGTTCCATAATTATATTTGGACTCGACGGGTCCATTTATTAAATACCCGAAAATCTTGGAACCAAGTAGAAACGAACTGAACCGACCCACAGACAGCCCTAAAATCAACCCCACCCCCTCCACCACCCCCACATCATTTCCCCCAAACCGTCTCTTTCTCTCTCTACCTCTCCTCCCTATTGTCTCTCGTCGATCTCCCCTCTCTCGTCACCTTTGTGTCGTCACCACCGTATGCCCAGCACCGGCACCATCACCAAAAATCAGGCACCACCTTTTCCTCACACCTGATGACGCACAAGATCTGAACTTACTCATTTGCGTCGTCACTATTGTCGCTAGGTTGTATCTTTTCCTCAAAGCTCCGTCGTTAGGCCTCGGCTCAGAAATTGTCCCCGTTGTTAAATCTGTAGATTTGTGGTGGTGGTGAGAGATCTATAACATCTTTGAAGGTCGTTGGGCAGCGACTTGGGCAACGATCTATATCAAAGTTAGGATTTAAATCTGGGTAGTGCGATCTAGGTAGTGTGATTTGAATGGTACGATCTGCAATTTTTTTTTGTACATCTATGTGTGATGGTAACGTGGTTGTGGTGGAGGCGCCGTTAGTGGGTGTGCGATGGGTGTGCATCAGGTGGTCTGTGGTGATGTGCGATGGGTGGTTGGTGTGCAGTGCAGTGGTGATGGATCTAGTGCGGTGGTGTGGCGGTTGGGTGCTGGTGGTTGTGAAGTTGGCTGTGGGTGGTGGTGTTTTGTGCGGCGACGATTCTGTAGTTGTAACTGTGGTGGCGGATCTGGTGATTTTTTGTGGTGGTTTTGGAAATGATGGTGTTACTACTGATTGTCGTGGGGTGGTGGTGATGTTGGTCGTGGTGTTTGTCGTGGAGACGGTGATGCGGCTGGTGGCAGTGGCGAGGTAGTGGTCATGGGGGTGGTCACAAAAGTCGGTAGTAGTCACAGGGGTGGTCACAAAAGTCGCTGGTGGTCACAAAAAAAAATCTAAATGTGACCTTAAAATTGTGACTAAAAATTAGTCTGTGACCAACAAATTTGAAAATATGTGACCAATGAAATTAACTGTGACCTATAATTTTTTGAATTTGTGACCTCGAAATCATCAGTGACTAATTAATTTGATAATATGTTACCTATAATTATGTATATGTGACCAT
>CAIGRQ010258188.1:0-16618 GCA_903798375.1 Fraxinus sp. D2006-0159 | reverse complement strand
GTTTTGGTAAAATATTAATGTAACCATATGTACATATGATTCTCTAGGGATTGGGGCAGCCTCCTCCCCCCCCCCCCCTCCTCCTCCCCCCACTCCCCTCCAATTGTGTAGAATGCATTTTGGAATAGTAAATTGATGAAAAATGTGTGAATAAAAATGAAGGAAAAGTTTTTGACTTCCGTATAATATTATTTTATTGAAAAATATGTAGTTGAAAAGAAGAGAGAAAAATATATTTGGAAAAAAATGGGGATCAAATAAGCGACTAATATTCTTTCTTTTTAGTTATGCCGAGATTGATTAAATAATGCTGAACTTATGTGCTTAGCCTATGTTCAAATTACATTATTTTAAAACTCAAATTCTCTCAATCTAATTTTTAATCACACATTCTCTCAATAATTTTATATGTAAATTCAATTTTTTTTCTTATTTTTTATTCACACGTTCTTTAAAAAATTACTATTACAAAATTTATTCTTCCAAAAATTAAGGATCAAACAAACCCTTAAATTAGAAAGAATTTTTAGAGAAAATTGATAAAAAAATAAAAAAAAAATTGATATTTTTAAAAATCTCTTCTATTAGAAATAGAGTGTAAATAGAAGCCTTATCAAACGAGTCATCAGTCTCTATGCTTTCTCTTTTCTTCTATAGTTATTGTAATGGTTCAACTTGGTTTTGCCCTCTTATAAATAAAGTGGCTATGTTTTGCTTTGTACTGTTTATGAACGGTCAAGGTTGAAGGGTTAAATTCCATGTATACAGCTGGACAAATATGTCTACATGACGAATAAAAAAATAACGAGACATTTGAATTATATCCACCTCTTATACATTTTTTATTTTATTTTATTTTTATTTTTTTTGTAAAAAATTCATTCATCTTCTCCAAATTTTAGAACAACTCCATTCTCAAATCACCTTTCTTCCCCCAAATCATTTTTTCCTCAAATCTCCTTCCTCTCCTAGACAAGAGTAGTACTTATGTAGCTGAGGTGGATATTATTCATGTGTCACGTCATTTTTTAATTTGCCATGTAGATATATTTGTCCAGTTATATACATGCAATTAGATATGATAAGCATTGAGTAAAGTAATGAATAGTTTAGTGAGCATTGAGTAATCATTTAAAGTTTAGTGAGCAAGTAGTAACTTAGATATAAATTTAGTAAGCATTCATTTAATTAACTCAATTCCCAAATGGTCACCCAACTTTATACTTAGCCCCTGTTTGGTTCGGATTAAAATCTAATTTTAATCAAAGTTAAAGTCAAACAATCAATATTAACCACGTCTTTCATAGGTCCCACAACTTTTCCATCACACATTTCAAAATTTTTTATTACAATCTACTAAAAATCTAATTTTAATCTCCATCAAACACCCTCTTGGTATTTAGTATCACCATAGCCATTTAATTTTATTCATCATAACCATCCAATTTAATATAACGTTTTACTATAACCATCCAATTTCATATAATATTTTACACTAGTCACCCAAATATTTTTTTTAATTTTTTTTTTTACTATTTTCACTAATTTTTTTAAAAATTAAAACGATAACTTTGTATTTTATATATATATATATAAAATTAATTTTACAAAAAAAATTAATTTTAAAAACATTTTTTTAAATAAGTTTTTATTCAATTTTATTTTTCTAAGTACCTTTTTTTTTTAAAATAAGTTTTATTTTATTTTATTTTTGAAGTAACATTTTAAAAAAAAATTAAGTAATTTTTTTAAATAAGTTTTTATTTTATTTTTTAAAATAATTTTTATTTTTTATATATATAACGAAAAATTATCGTTTTACCCCTTTAAAATAAATGAAAATGGTGAAAAGAAGTGGGTGATCATAATAAAATGTTATATGAAATTAGGTGGTCATGGTAAAACGTTATTTGGAATTGGATGATGATGGTGAAATAAAATAAAATTGGATGGTTATGGTGACACTAAATATAAAGTTGGGTGGTCATGATAAAACAAAATTAAATTGAGTGGTCATAGTGACACCAAGTATTAAGTTGGGTGACCATTGGTTGATCTAACCCCCTTTAAAAGTTTCTCACGCATATTAATAGTTTGTCAAATGAATAATGCTATGTGTACATAGCATTATCAATATGAGGTATCATAGTGGACACATGGCCCCCTATTGGAAGGACGCATATATATATATGTACATGAAGCATTACTCTTGTTAAATTTAACATTTTATATCATCATCGTATTTTCCTAAATCTCTCTTCTATTAAAAGAGGGAACCCACCGTTTAATGTTCATTTTGGACGTATTTTCCTTTTCCCATTTTATCTTCCTTCGTTTACTGTTCATTTCCTTCATTCATAATAAACAAAAAGATGGAGGAAAAATTATTTAAATTGAAGAAGAGAAAAAGGAAAACCAATCATATTATAAAGATTTGGTCAAAAATATAGGAGGTGAAAGGCGGTGACCAACTTTTTTACACTGTACATACAAATGCACTAAATGCAATTGCAATGACATAGTTTCCGAAAGAACTATCATACAACATCCCCAGGCTTGAATTTTCTTCTCAACTCTTTCTATCCAATAGTTTACTGTAATAGTTTACTGTAGCTTTCTTTGATTTACCCAACAAGCATACCATTCATTAGCCACGCTGCCCAATATGTTACACTGCTGGTCTTCTTAAAAATATTCTCCTCATATTATCATTACTAATACTTTATGTAACTAGCATCATCTTTATAACATTTTACTACTTTCCATATCAATTTTTACAAAAAAATTATGTGCAGACTTACCAAACTTTTCGAATAAATGTACATTCTATTAGATATTAGACACTAACATTGCCTCAAAAATATTATCACCTGTGCATCGCACGGCCAAGATTAGTTATTGATAAAAATTGAAAACCCGACCTCATGTGTTTGATTTATAAAAGAAAAGAAAAAAGAAAAAAAAAATTACGTCATGCAATGACTGTCAAAACTAACTAAAATCGAATTGGGGACATTCTAATTTTTTTTATTGTAATAATAATAAAATAATTCCCATAAATCACAAGCAAATGAAAAGTTATCAATTTATCATAGCATCTGGGGTTTTAAGAAGACTCTGCCTAATTCCTCAAGAAATAAAAATGGAGGCAAAAATATTGCAGGTAAGATGGGCAGCTGTGCCGTTACAGCTTTCACCACCTACTCCTTCAACGCTACCAAGAAATCCCACAGCTTTTCCAAACCCACCTCCGCTCAAGACCAAGATTCCACTAGGCGCAGGTTAGTCTGTATAATCTCTCGCATTTTTATGGGATTTTTTTTTATTATATTTGTTGTATTTTTCCCCAAACGAATGAAAAGAATCAATTTTCTCGTCATTTTTTTTTTTGGTTTTTGGTGTTATTTACTAGTTACGCATAGAAGCAAGAAGATAGAAGAGCAAGACTTGTATGGGCTCCCAAAAGAATATTATGATGATGTATGTATAAGTTATTGCTTGCATTACTGCCTCATCCTTGCAATTTTGGTAGTTTTTCCACTTTACTGTCTATTGTTAAGTTGCTAACCTTTATGTCAGGGTAGGAATGGCAAGCCAAGCAGAGGGAAAAGACGAAGGAACTGCACAGGAGGCGGCAAGAAGAGGACGAAGAAGAGGAAAGAAAGGTTGACGAGTATCGTGAAATTGGCTTGCGGCTGAAAGATTATCCAGAAGAAGAGCTTCGAAAAGCCAAGAAATTGGTTTCAAGTTTTATTAAATCAGCTGAGGAAGTGGAGGAGGTAATCATTCTTTATAGCATTGAACTTGCTCATCCTGGATTTTCTGTCGTTTTTTATATTTGTATATGGAACACTTGGGGTACATTTATGTGTGAATTGGGATTACTTTTGCTTAGTCAATGTGAATAACGGGTGTGTCCCAGTAAAAGAATTTCTCTACCAATTACTAGAATTATTGTATTATTTATTTATTTATTTTTTTAAAAAGGCATAATTTTTTCCTCTGTATCTAACTTTTTAGTTTTGCCATTACCCACCGATTAAAAAATTAAGAATGAAATGAAATGCTAGTGATAACAATATTAATAATAACTCAATGAGATTGATTTTCCGTTGTTTACCTGTCTTGATTACAGAAAATTGAGGAAGCTGCTGAGAAAGGCGAACTCAATGAACTTGTTCTGTTGATCATATGGAATCGCCTTGATCTTGCTCGACGAGATGTGAGTTTCGTGTCTAGTGTTTCTCAAGTTCTATATGTACCTTAAGTGATTGATGCTACTGTTGTTTCATGTACAATGGTATGGCTGGTTTGTAAGTTGCACACGACGAAGAAAACTCATGTTAAAAAATTCACTTTGGCTGTCTCCATGAAGCACCACAGCTGCATTAATTTGTCCAAGAACAAAAAGTGTCCAAATATTTTGAATTACCAAAAAACAAATGACAAACCGTTCAGATATTCAGAAAGAAAAATTGTACCATCTTCTATTTTGCATAATAGGTAATATTCTCGTCAACCAACCTTTAGTATTGCATCTCAGAGATCCTATGGTTGAACATTTCTTTGTTGTTATGAGCACGCCACATTTCTGAGGTAGCAATGACCACATCTTTTGAGGTGTGACTTCAATTAAAATTTGATTAATGTTATGCTTGCCAATGATAACTACAGATTTATACCTCATTGTGTGTGCATGAGTCCCCTAGTAGGCAGATGGAGTCATTCCTAGGATCACCTTCTCTGGATTACCATGTGTATATGATATTCTTAAGTTTTTGTTTCACCTTTTTCAGGATGAAAAGGATGCAGTTCGAAGTCTTGATCTCCTGTATAGGCGTGTTGAGGTATGCGCCATTTATGAAGCGTCATCAGTTAATTTTTATTCATGGTGGTTTATTGGGAGATGGAAATGTCGTATTTTAAGACCTCAATTTACATTTTTACGTCGCAAGAAGTCTGTAATGGACTTTTGAATGACGTACTTCACTGGAGTAGTTTTCCGTCATCATCTCTATTCTTTTGCCTTTTTGCCGTCTTTCTCGGGTCGTCTAACTAATTTTGTTGCCTAGAACAATTGTTTATGTGAGTCGGAAATTTGTAAGTTTAAAGAAGAGAGAAACCTTTATTGGGATTAAAGTAACAGAGAGTCCCAAATGAAATATAGATTCCACTTCAGAAGAAAGATCATTTCTAGCTGCCTGAAATTGAAATATGACTTCCAACTTGAACCAAAGAAAAAATCTTGCATTTTTTTGCTTTTATAACAATATTAGCATTTCACAAACAAACTCATGCGAATGGTGTGTTTGATGGATATTATTGAGGAAATAATGTATTTTAAATAGTGATATGATGGAAAATGTGTGGTTAAAAAGTAAGGAAAAGTTATTGATGTGATGAAAAATATTATTTTATTAAAGAATGCGTGGTTGAAAATGAGTTTTGAAATAATGTATTTTGAAAGAATGTGTACCAAACGGGATAAGTGCCGAAAAATTCCATTTTTCTCTACATGACATTTCGTTTGAAGTTACCTCATCTTTTACCACTTAGTGAGGTTTGTTATTGTACTGAAAATGAATTATCCTTGTACAGACAGAGATTTTGAGAAGGGAGGCTACTCCGGCCATGAGATTGCTTAATGATCTCTTGAATTTGCACGATGGATTTGATGATGATGGATGGCTCAAGGCATGTAAGAAGCGTATGATCGACACTTTTCCACGAGAGGATCCTTTTAGTATTCTCGTACCAGCTGGATTTGACATTGACAAGGTATAATCCCAGACATGGATGTTGACATCAATTGAATTCATTTTAAGGGAAATTTTGCATCATCAGTGTTCTATTTTGCCATTTTCCCAAGATGAGTAATTTAATTTTCTAATCTTTTAGCATCAAGGTCCAATGAGACCAGTCCTCAAGGCTGACGATGTTCTTTTGAGGGTCGAGTTTGTACGGGAAGTCGACGCATTGCTGCGAGAGGTTCGGTCAGAACACAGTGAAGCACAAAATATGCAAGGTCTTGACCCTGAATTTGTGGCTAGTAGGCTAAAGCAACAGGAAAAGCAACGAGCCATTCACCAAGTAGAAGCTCTGTTAAATTTGGCAATTAATTTGAATTGGTAGTTTGTTTTCTTGTCAACCGGTAATATAAAGTCTTATTTCTCATAAATTCATATAGTCTAATTCTGGATCTTCACTGGCAACTCAATTTCTATAAGAGTTATCTATCGGGTTGGTAATTTTTACCGATTTAAAACAAACCAGAATTGCCATTTGAAATCTAACACAATTAGTTCTTTCTTTTTCTTCCATCTAGGTCGAATCAGAAGTTGACAAAGTAACATTGCATTTTCCCTGTGGTAATCGGATGAACTAGATTGTAAGCCTGTGCAGAATTGATCGCACTTGTTCACCATGTTAACTCATAAAATATGCGAAAATATACTACTTTCTTCAAGTGCCCTGAATTATACGCAGAAACTGATACTATGAAGAAATAAATATGATAAATGCTGCAAGAAAAGTTGGAAAAGAAACTCCTTTCAACAATGCCAATAGGCTTTAGATTTAGACATCAAATGGTTCGTACAATATGGATGAGAAGTCAGTATACTTCATCTAGTTGTTTTATACCTTCTGTGATTCTGAGGTTACGAATAAATACAACCAAACAATGAGTTCCTGGTTTTGCAGAAATTTCATGCATCTGTAGATAAGTATGATCGAACAACCTCTCTCAGAAATCGATATTCTGATCACAAAGAATGAACATCACCATTGTGGACAAAGTACAAGAAGATGACTCGGTTATTCAAACGCCACCATCAGGAGAGCCAATAGAACCAGTTTTACTACCTTTGTGGGAATTTCTCTTGGTAGAGACAAGTGGGTTATCCTCCTCCTCGTCGATTACTGCTGGCCTCTCAAACTCGATGCCTTTGAAGACAGGATGTACGTAAGCATCCTGGAGGTACGTTTTCAAGTTAAGGTTTGGCTCTGTAGCCCTTTCTAAAGTGTCTTTCACCATCGCATCCTGTTTGGTCACCAAAATGAAATTACTTTATTCAGCATCATCATCATATTCTTGGTTTTATGCAGGCTACCTGTTGAATATTGTCTAATGATCATTATAACATAATAAAACTCATTATTAAGTCAATTATTATATGCAGTTCAAATTCATTAGCTTCTCTCCACCTATAAATTTCAAAAAGAAATTCCCAAAAAAAAAAAAATATTGTTGAATAATGCGGAGAGAAGTTTTAGAAGAGAGCAATCCAGAAATAAAATATCACACTAACCTGCAGTGGAAATTTCATGAACGCAGACTCAAAGCGCCCCTTGCAAATTCGATGAAACCAGATGGTCAAGACAGGAAGTAAGAGTATCGATGGTGTTGCTTTGGGAGCATCTCTGGTGCTCAATAATCCCATCAGTAGAATTTGTGATATTATTAAACCAATAATTACACGACGGTGAACATCTGGCCAAAATTTTGCCCCGCTTTCGTACTTTTGGTCATACACATTGATGATCTAGTCATAAGAACCAATTGCAAAATCGGATTACTTTTTGACCAACAACTATCAATAAAACTATACATCGTGCTCTCTGAATTTTTCAAGAGAGAGAATAGAAAAAGGTCTCATGCCCTAATACAACCATAAACTCTTCTAGTTATTTAAAGCATATAAATTAATTCAGGGAAGCATGTATGAGAACGGATAACACAAACAAACACAGGCAACCTTCTGATTTTCTGTTGATTCACAAGGACACGAGCACTAGGCAACAAAACTCGTTGATTCGAGAAAGAATACCGGGAGCTGAAGAAGACTTCAGAAAACTCAAAAAGTTCGTTCATAATTTCCAGTATTCAGTGGGAGTCAACGAGTTCTTGATGCTTATTTCCTGGTAGTCGTGAGTGGATCAATAGGAACTAGATGGTTGTATATGAATTCCATATTTTGAAAGCACTTATACATCAATAATAATTCCCAGGTTACCATACCTGATGACGGAAAATCATAAATGAAAAGGCAAAGAAGACGATTATGAAAGGCAAAAGAATAGGTGTGACCGGCGCGTAGACAAGTCCCAGTAGGAAATATAGCTGTATACGAGGTTCTGATACAGAAAAATTAATTGAACCAGGATCCATTGCCTGCTTCCTATCCTGTTCTGTTTTTACCAAGAATGTATTCTTGAGGTGGAACATGATTAATGGAACCAGTCTAAGGATCTCTGCTGCAATGCCTGCCCAACCATCAACCATAATATAAGTAATAAAGAAAGTGGCTTTCATAGGAATGGCAACACCCACAGTTTTAGGAATCCTGCAAGATAGCATAATATCAAGAAAATTATTGTCTCATTAGAGATATGCTTTTATGTTTCTTCTTACAATAAAAGTGGCATTGGAAAGAGGAAAAAAATGCACGTTTAGATTAAGCAAATGAGGGTCCACTCCTTTGACAGGAAATGAAACAAAAAGTTTTAAATCAAGATATTTCATAAGTGCTTATAAGTTAACTATAATCATTATGAAATTTAAGAATCCAATGATGTTAATCAAACCAAACAAATGTCCTATAATACCAACTAAAGCTCAAAACCCCCAACAAGGATTTCACATTGGTGGGAGTTGGCCACGGAGTCATGCTCTAAATTCTTGCCTCAGTTACAGCAAATCCATGGATGATAAATTACAAAATTAACATAGATGTAACATGAAATGTACATTGAGAGGAAAAAAAAAGGATAAATGGCCACTGGGTAGGATATGACAAAAGAGAAAACATTTTCAGGGAATATTAAACCTCCACATAACCGACAGTACAAGATTACCATTCAACGTTGTGGCTAGTGGAGAAAGATTTTATAAGAACCCAAAAGAACCATTGTGGCATAAAATGGTGTGTCCATTTTGTGCAAAAGTTGTCGACTTGACATCTAAAATTTTACATATTACTTCAAAAAGGTTGTAGTACATTTGGCTTAATAGGTGTCCTGTTGAGTTTAAAAAGCTTTATATGAACCAAAAAGAACAACAGTGAAGCCTATCTATTTAATGTTAAAGACGTCAACTTGACATTGAAAGGTGTTGAAGTTAACAAAAAAGGGTTGGAGGGGACCGCAAGTTGATAAGTAAGCTTAGACTGTGATTATTTTGTGGGGATATTAACATTAAACAATCAACAATTATTAGTAAGCCTGCTAGATGCAAAAGATAACCTACTCTGATGGGGCCTGATTGGCAAATTTATGAAGCTGCTGAAATGCTGCTCCTGTGATGATGCTTCCGAAAAAGACATTGACAAGTATGAACAAATGATACTTTGAAGCAGATCTTCTGTCCAGACACGAAAGTGATATAAAACCTTCTATCTTGGACATTGTCATCAGAATAGTTGGGAGAAGAATCAGAAATATCTTCAGTGCAATGCCAGGAAGAAAACCTTGAATGATAGACTTGATACCTTTCCTGAGGCAGAAAGTTTTCAGCATTTCAGAACATTATGGTCATGTATACAAAAGAAGGAATAGCTTCAAAGATGTTAGCTTACGCTTCTATTAATGGCTTCAGGAATGGAAGAACTTTTCCAATGCCATCTAGGCTTGCAAAGGACTGTACAATTGCAATGGGGATCATGAAAAAGAACGTGAGAAAGAATAGAGCAACTGTCACTAAGAATCTTCGGACATTGAGTTCAACAAATGGTATTGCAAGGTTGTCCCAATATACATCACGCGGTTCAGGAGCCCATTCCGTCAGCCAAAGGGTAGGATTGCTAGTTTGTTGAGTTTGAGCACAAACTGCTGCTCCCCATCGGGATTTAAAAGAAACAAATGCTGCAGGCATAATGGACTTGGGATCACTCATGACCTTTTCCCTTTCTGCAGCTTCCTGTACCCAAAATAAAAAGAAAAGCAAGAAAGTAACATTGCATACCAGAGAAGCCTTAGGCATGATAAGTATCTCAAGAAAAGAAAATTTAGAGCATATTAATTTGAAATGCTGTATTGAGCTTTTATTAGAAAGTCATCGAACACAGGAACATTTCATTGACAAATACATGATCCATGACTAGTTTTGGTAGTACTTACCGAATGATAAATAAGGCAGGTATATAAGTAAGTTTATGTATTCCAGGAACATATTTCAAGTACATCTATGGAAATTGGAAACCCCTAGTATTTTCCAATTTTTGATGTAATATCAGGAGAGAGTGAGCCAAGTCTAAATTAGACCTTAGGAGGCTTACCTCTTCACTTGTCTTCTCAATTTCTTCTGAATAGTAATTGATGGCATCCACAGTTTTTCCCCAAAGGCCCCAGAAACCTGTCTATATACTTCCAATTATGAGGTGATAAATTCAAGTGTAATATAGTGTGAACATTTATCGAACAATTTTATAGATCAATAAATATTATGGCTACAGTTCCATCTAAGGAGAAATACCTTTGTCTGTGGTCTGTTTTTAGGGTTTCTCTCGTATCGTGTTTGGTAGTAAGTATACCAATTGTACAAACTCTTCTTCTTCTCCACCAATTTAGCCAGCTTGTTTGCATTGTATACAATCTACAATCCAGTTATTCAGAAATTAAACAAATTACAAACTCGGAATAAAATGAACAAGACAAACTTCTAAATGTAAAGCTTGTTTGAGAGAGATTTTTTGAAATTATTTCCCCAAAATCATTTTCAACCACACATTCTATGGGACCCATAACTTTTCCTCCTTTTTAACCACACATTCTCCAAAAAAATCATTTTTCACTTGAAAAAATCTCTCACAAACAAGGTCTTAATCTACTAGGTCAGCTTTAACCAAAAAATTAAAATTAAAATTTGTAGACTTAATTTAATAAGTCTGTTCTCTTCTCTCAAATGGTCCATTTCTCTTATTGTTTGTTCTCTCAAATGGTTCATTTCTCTTATTTTCTTCTTTCCAATGAGCTACACATGTAGTTCTTCCCTTTATTGATCCCTTCCATAAAGAGTAAATCTACAACCAAATGCAGGTGGATTTGAACCTATCATACCCTTGGTAACTTGGTTTCCTACTGGTTCATGGTCATTATTGGTCTCCTACTAGCAACACGTGAAAAGGATGTGTTTATTTCTCGAGATAAAGTCCCAGCATCGGCTCCAAGGGATAAGTCTCATTTTCACCTTTCTTTTATAGAAGACTAAGAAATATGTCTTCATTTGTCAGAATATCAAAAATGAAGTTTTATGGATCCAAACCTGATGTGTAAGATAATGATCAGGATGATTTACGCAAAAGAAATGTTCAACATGCTCACTAACTGATTCATCAGGATCTGGAGGAACATTTCTCACTAGAACCTGAAATATTAACTGGAATTGATAAACAGGTGGCTAAAAAATGTGGTGGTAGGTAAGTAGTTCATAGAGAAGCCTGCAATCAGATGAACAAGTAAAACCAGCATTGAACAGACATGTAACTAATAAAATTTTCCATACAGAGTATTGATCTGGCCTTCGGTTAGCAGAAGCTAGAAAATGCAACCTCTTAGTAGAAATGATCTTGTATTCCTTGTAAAGAACGTAGCATGTCCAAAATGTGAATACATAAGCCATTATTATATGTGCCCAAAACCTGAATGAAAATAAGAATATATCAGTTATTTAACAATTCAAAACAGCATAACATAAACTAAGAGTACTACTAACAAATCAAAGAACCTTTCCATCTATTCTTTTATTCTATATAAATCATTGAACTTGCATAGCATACGGATTGATTGAAGAAATTGAAATGTAGTCATTTAATAAGAAAAAATTAAAGAATTTTGAATGCATAAATCTGTTTAACCTTTGCACGACACGAGTGAACACCACCCTCTTTTCTATCAAATACTTGACTCGTGCACAATTTTTATAAACGGGTGGTAGCAAGACTGAAATCAAGGTCTTTTCCTTGGTTTAATACCATTTGAACCACACACTAAAAGTTTAAGCCATTTACGAGGGAAATTTTATTTATTTAAATTATCTCAGCAATTATAAATCCTCTTAATAAGGACACTGCTACATCCTTTACTACTTTGGCCATAACAGCAATTTAAGGCTTTTCAGTCACTGGATTCTGTATGTACATTGTACATAAACTAGTAAGAGGTATTGTTAACAGTCAAGGAAGATGGTTGAAGTATTAACCTCTTACAATGTTCAGATTGCAGGACACTAAAGAAAGTGTATGAAATTCTGTCCGTGAGTCATCTTTAATAAGCTTGTTTTTCCGTTAATACATGATGAAAGTAGACCAACTGCTTCTAAGGTATGAGCAGAAACCGTTATCCCAATCTAAAAAACTAATAATAAGCATGTTTTGCCATTATTATACGATGAACGTAACTAGAACTTGTTATACAGACTACTTTAAATTAAGAACAGAAACCATTATCCCAGTCAAAAAATTACAAAAAAAAAGAGCAAAATGAATCCAGTACTCACCTTTTCGATCCTGAAGGAACATTGGATATTGAAAGCTTATCAATATCACTGTATGTTAAATCCTTGATGTCATCTAATGTTTTACCAGTCCAATTGACAGGCACCAATACTGCAAAAGCAAGTATAGCTATAGGGACAAAGATTTTCAACCTGCACTGGACATTTATGATTAGTGTGATCTATAAGAATTTAGAAAACTCATGAGCATTATTGTTTATTCGTGGTTCCAAACTTTAAGCATGTTTGCTACAGAATAGACAGAATGAACAAGATTATAACTTCTTTTGTTCCTTAATATTGTGCAGTAATAGCTAGTGCTCCCTGGCAAACACACCGTAAAAGTGCTATGCTTGAGGATTTGATGACTCTACAATTTCAGTATGATACTACACAAGCATGAAGTTAAACTATATGAACTCACCCAAGAAGGTAAATCCTTATATACACAGCAGAATCTAGCCCTGCGTGATCTATGAGCTCAGGTTCTGGCATTCTTAATGCTGCAGGCATCCAATTCCAGAATTTTAAATAGGTTCTGAAGTCCAAATTGACAAATTTCCTCACCGTAGGCCCAGAACTCCTGGGGCTTGCTCTTATACCCTTCAGATACCATTTTGGAAAGTACACTCTATCATTGAATGGCTGAAGCCGTAAAAATGCAAAGGCCAGAAGAAATGCCAATGCAGATAGAAGATTGATAGAAGCTGAAACAGAGATATCTTGAAGACTAGCCATATTCTTTCACCTGTTAATGAATAAAAACGGGTCAGAATTATTTTCTTGTTCCTTACAAAAAAATAGTGGGACCTGATTAGTATACGATGATAGGACAATGATTATAAATTGAAATAAATAGAAAAACCAACTCCCCTCTGATTAGAAATATAAACGAAGATATTTCCAACTCTTTATCTAAATGAGTTGACGTGATGAAGCTGATCGACTTATGTTGGTTCTCCTTGATTTTAAAGCCCATGTGATAGAAATTGAATATTTTTGTGATCCCATTATAGCATACTGAACTCATACAAAGAACATATATAAACACCATCTACCTCACACCTTAGAAAAACACAGAACAATCCAATATTTTATTTAAATTATCGCAATCATTTGACAGTCCATGCTTTTTTCTGATCCCAACAGGACATTCTGAAGCAGATTGTATGACATCCTATCTCAATAAATTGTAGTTACGTCTTGATATTCTATACGGATGAACCTAGAACCAAAAATCAAGCTCCAATTTTCAGAAATCATTTTCTTCCTAAAAATCACCCTTTGAAATTAAGAGAAACTAAAAAATGCTAACGATTTGTAGCCTGCAGATATTACCATAAAACAAGAAATGGAAAACAAAAAAAAAGAAGTTTTTTTTCTGATTGAGACGTTTAGCTCTTCAACGTCAAACTAAAGACAAAAAAAGGGACCAATCCGAAGCTAAAACAATTAAAAACATATCCTTTTCAATTTATTACCTCTGTTTCCTATCAAAACAAGCAAAACAGAGCTTTTATTGGTGGCGCAAAAAGAGCAGAGAAGTACAAAAACTCCTGAAATTGATCGGATTTGATAGAAGAAAACGAATCCGGTGCATGAGAGGCGGAGATTGGGGTTTCCGCTGCTGATTTGGGCTGTTGGCGGAGGCGGCAAGAAGCTCGGACGGCCAATTGGTTTCGCGGTGCCCGAGGCTCTCTTGTAGTCATGACAGTTTGTAACGTTACACATCTCTGCAGATAGGACAAATATTTTTGAATTGTGAAATGTCATATTTACCCCTTTCTTGTTGTTTTACATTTTTTTAAAAACCTTTTATCGTTGTTTCTTGAGAATGCAAATTTGTTTTATTTCAATATTTGGGACATTTGCCGCCTCCTTGTGGTTGTGGAACTTCAATTTTTGGATTGAGATTTGAGAGTTTGTCTATTATAAATATAAATATTTCATTTTTACACTTAATCGACGAAAAAAATAGTTATCAATTAAACGTTCTTATATATATTCTTGAAAAACACATATATTCTTGATGTGATGTGTAATATGTGGTTGAAAAGGAAAGAAAAGTTATTGATGTAATGGAAAATATTATTTGAATTCAAGAATACGATTGTACTTTTACACTTTGTGATGTGTATTCAAAAATACGATTTTTCCTTCCACGTGCACGGCCATGGTCATAGAGAATATCGTACGAGTCTTTTTTTTTCTTGTTGCCAAAGTACTAGTGCGATCAATTTGTATATGAGAATAAAGAAAATTATAGCGTCGTGTTGATTCTTTCTACTTTTCCTTATATAGGAATTATTTGTAACTTAAAATTGACTCCAAATTAAAACTATAATAAAGCAAAAATAAAAATGAACTTTAAAGACCCAATGAAGGTTTAAAGCTTAAAAAATATAAATTTTTCAAGAATAAATCTAAGTGTACAACATTAGTTGACAACAATGGTTGACAATCATGTGTTGTCAAAATCCTATTATGTAATATAAAAAACAGTTTTTTAAAATTGATGGATATAGTGATGTCAAACAGGATGTTGTCAACTAATACTGTACATGTAGCATGTTCTTTTTTTCAAACAAAATTTAATTGTTGCTCTCTAAAAGGAGCATTTTTTACATATGTTCTCGGTAGATATCGCAACTAAGCCCTCCTAGTAAAAAATTGCATGACCTAGAGGATATTCCACCCTGAGGTCGACGTCATGACTCCCTTACAGATTCTACTATCTCGACCTCAAGGCTAGGACTCTGTGTCCAGGATGGCACCTTGATATAGACCATATTTTATCCTTACTGTCCACATAGTCGCAAGTCAACCACGATCCCTCTCAAGGGCATTGACCTCGAGGTCAACCTCGAGGTCACCCCACAAGTCCTCGCAAGAACCTCATCGGCCCGATCTCTCTAGCTCGAGGCACCTTGTGATCGACTTACACATCAAAGCATGACCTCAAGCATGGCCTAAACACACGATAAAGATATGAAATGTGTAACATTATAATCCTATTTAGAGCTATCTAAGTGGTTGTTTGATATTGCTTTTAAGTGTTTATCAAATGTGGATCATACAAAGGTCATTTTGATATAACATAAAATTGCTCCAAGACATTTAGGTTGTGCTAATCCTTCAAGTTATGCACTGCCGACGAGCGTTCTAATCCTCTTAGGATTACACCACGAAATATTATAAATACAAATATTACATATTCATTACAAATGTATGCCTTATGCATATATAGTTTATCGATCTTCGCATACTCTCTCAGTCTCTCTATATCAGTGGCGGATATAGGGGTGGGCTCTTGTTCATGCCCACCTTCTTTACAAAAAAAAAAAATAATAATAAAATAATTGATTATACCATTGTTTTTCCACCGTTCAAGTCCAGTAGCCCACTGTTGAAAATTTTTGCCCTCCGTACCAATAAATCCTGACTCCGCTCATACTCTATATACCTTTCCTTACTTGGCATTGACAATGTCGCACCCACTGGCGGAGGCAAGGGGGGCTTGTGGAGGCCGACCCCTAAAGCTTTTATGATGTTTCTTTCGCTTTTTTCATTCTCATAAAAAATTTACTTGGAGACTCAATGTAACACCTCAAAATTTTATCATATTTTTATATGTAACTATATGAGCAAAATGAGTCAAATTAATATCGAATACAACTTAAATTAAATTGATGTCTGAAAACGTAAACATAATCACATTATTAAATTTAATTTTAGCAGTCTTCTTTGATTATTATTTTGAAGTCTTCGTTTAATGATAATATAATTTTTGTTAACACCACATTTTAAATGTAATGGCGGTCCTCAACTTTTGCTCTTTTTGCACAACTTTTTTCATCATATTTTTATCTTCAACTAAACAATTAGCACAATCTTGATGTATCGATGACGAAAAGAAAATTCATTATGGGCAAATAAAAAAATTGACAAAACATTTTCCCACGCTAGCAATATGTTCTAGACAGAAAAATCATCATTAGAAACAATATGTGCTAATTAATTAAAGGTTAAAGAGGACATAAGAGCGAAAAAAATACAAAGGTCTTGCTACATTAACCTTTTAGATTACACTTTGGGTTACTCGGGTCCACCCCCTCCCTCACATGGGGG
>CAIGRQ010258130.1:0-11504 GCA_903798375.1 Fraxinus sp. D2006-0159 | reverse complement strand
AATCTTGGTAAACTTTTAATCAACCAACAATGAAAATTTGGCAATCACTAATAATTTTGGCCATATAAACTGTTGAAAAGTTAAATTATCATACTAAAAATTAAATGAGCAAGTTAAACGAGCATAAAGTTTCGGAGTATTCCAGTAGGTTTCAAACACTGTTTTTTCACAGTTAATAATATCTTCAACAAGTTTTTTAAACACGTCTTAATTGTCATCAAGATCTTTTGAAGGATCCATTTTAAAATTGAAAAAATGCTCAAGTAAAGCTTGTTCGGAGTAGATCTGAGCAAATACAAGTCCTCCAGTTTTTTAAAAGTTCTTTAGTGATTTTAGTTTACCCACTTTTCTGAAAACAACATCAGACAAGTGTAAAATAATTGAAGTGTAAGCAAGCTCACCTACTTCTTCTTTTTGTTCTTTTGAAAAATCGACAAAAAATATTGCCATCAGTATCCTTTGAAACCCTTGTTGAACCAAAATGCCTCTCATTTTTCGTTGTCAGATTGAAAAATCACATTTTTCCGTTAAAAATTCCCAAATTGTACATTGTCAGATTATCTCAAGAATTTTTCGTAAGAATACAATTGAAAAGCATGCTGGACATAAGATTAGTCCATCGATGATTTATAATGCTCCTAGAAGAAGGGGAAAAATATGGAACCATAAATGATCAAACAACAAAATGAGGTGTCGGAGGCAAATAAAATCCTACAGGAGTAACAAAAAGAGCAAGACTATCCTATAGTCCAGCTTGAAGTCACAATAAATCAAGAAAACCAGTTTGAAAAGGCATTCTGCTCAATTAAACAACTTGTTGAGTAAATGAAACCAAATATTATGCATTAGAGATGACAAAGAGATTGAAATTGTTAATGAAGTCAATCAATTGTAGATACATATTAAACTGTAAGATTCATATTCTAGTAGGCTGAGAACTACTTTGTTAATGCACGAACATTTTTTACAATTGCATCTAAGGAAAACTAGTTAGCTCGATTTTGGAATCAAGTGACACCATTGTAGCTAGTGGTGTCAAATGGGACAAGCGGCTCATTGACTCAGCCGTAGGCCGCTCGACTCGTGCTCAGGCTCGTCAAATGACGAGCCCCAAGCACGAGCCGAACTGGGTGGCTCGCTAGTGAGTTCGTTAGCTCACCCACGAGCCTGGCCCACAAGCCAAGCTCGTGGACTTGTCGTGGCTCGTCTATTCAACAATGACCGAAATAGTCACTGATTAATTTTCAGTGATCATTTCGATCACTATGTGAAGTTTAGTGATCGGACTTTAAAACTGGCCAGAACGGGCACTTTTATTCTATTTTTTCCCCTTCTTTATTTCCCTATAAATACCCCTCCCATTCCCATTTCTTTTTTCACACAACTTTCATTTTCTACTATCTAGTCTCTTCTACATATTACATTCTTGATTCTACAATCTATCTACTACACTACTACATTCATTTCTCAATTCTACTTCTACATTCAACTTCAATTATTCAATATCAATTATCACACTAAAAATTTACAATTACAATATTACACATCAACTTTCTTTCAATTCTTGATTTGTTACTTACGTATACATTTCATCACAACTCACAAATGGATCCACACTCAATTGTTGAAGTCATGCTCGGTATCGGAGCCGAATCACCTATCATGCCGTAAAGTCAATTTCGGAATGAATTTGCAGGTCTAAACGAAGTACATATTCTCGAAAATATTTCGGATTTCAATGCTCATAGAAATAGTAATCTAACTGATTTGGATAACGTTGATGTTTTCGAAGAGGAATGGGATGATGAACATGAATTAGATATTTTCGATGCAAGAGGGAAAAGTGGAAAAAATAAGCAAATTGTTGGGATCATTTTAAACTGATTCAAACAGGTCACGTGGTCGATGGAGTTGCAGAATCTAAAGTAGTATGTAAATACTGTCAACAACGATTGGCATGACAAAAAGGTATTGGAACCACCCACCTCAACCGTCACTACAAAGAAAATGCGTCCAAACATGGGCTTCTTCCTGCCGGTCAAACATAACTACAATTTGGTAGTCGAAGCACCGGTTCTATTACTACGCCACTTTCTACGTAGATTTATTAGGAGGAGAAGGCTCGAACATGAATGGTAAAGTGTTAATAAGGTAGTTATCGATAAATTGTGCAGAATACTGTAGCTCGATTTCAGTGGTTATTTGTTTCATATTCGATGTGTGTGCCATATTTTAGATTTAATAGTGCAGGATGGTTTGAAACATATTAAGAATGAAATTCAAAGAATTAGGGATGCACTAGTACATATCACGATTTCACCTAGTAGAAACAAGTATTTGAGGAATTTTGTGACAAATCTGGGGTGAAGAATACGAAAACATTTATTAGTGACGTAGGGCATATATGAAACTCCACTTACTTATTATTAAAATCATGCGAAGGCTTTGAACATTTAGTGACTCAACTTTATAACATTAGTCATATTAGAAACGATGATGATACTATTTTGAATGAATCTGATTGAATTTTTATGAATCTACAAATATTTTGTTCGGATTTTACTATCCTACTAGCTGTATGGTATTTGAACATCTTTATATAATTGCTATGGCTTTTCATAGATATACAAATGACCCCAACTTTAGTGCAATTATATATTCCATGGAATTAAAAGTTTAGAAAATATTGGGAAGACTTGCTTGTGTTATTATGGACCCCCAATATAATTTATCGGGTACTAAATCTGTAATTGATCAGATTTCAAGAGGTTTAACTTTTAACACACCTATCACTTATAGAGATATAGAACAAATTTTATGTGAAGTGTATGAATTATATGCAAAACGAATGGGTGAAAATATTAATCGGGTACCCTCTGCACCTACTCCTCCCAATGATATACCAGAAGACGATGATGAAGTATTTACTTTATTCGAATGCATTAACTCATATAGATATGATGCAAATGCAGGGAGTTCCTCTAGTAATAGGTTGTCTACCGCATGTAATCAAATATCAGACACGAGTCCAAATGCATTGCCACTGAATTAATTGATTACTTTAATCATAATATGCCTAATAACAAAACAATTAAGAAAAGTTCAAAAAAAGTAATCGAATTCTAGCGAAAGTATGAACGACAATGGAAAGTGGTTTCTACAATGGCAAAAGACCTACTAATACCTCCGGTTAGCGCTATAGCTTCAGAGTCTGCTTTTAGTGCAGGTAAGGGGGTTCTATACGAGGTTAGGAGCCGACTTAAAGAAGATATTTTGGAAGCATTAATGTGCATGAAGGACTGGCAAGATAGTCATTTTCGACTGCACATAATATGCTGAAATTGCATGTCATCAAGTAAATGATATTTAATTTAACCATATTAATCAATCTTTGTTATTTTATAATACATTTTTAATTTTTTTTTTTAAATTGTACATGTAACAAGTTGTTCTTGTACAATTTTTAACTCCGCCTACTCGAAATTGAAGTAGCTGGTCTCAAATCCGGTTAAAGGAGGAGGGTTTATCTTTTTAAAAAAAAAAAGTTTTATCTTTAAAAAGAAATTGGAAAATGGACGAGCTCGCGAGTTGAATTTCGGCTCTGCCCACGAGCCATGAGCTCGACCCTCGAGTAACGAGTCGAGGAGAAGCTCTACTTATTATAAACGAGCCACGAGCTTGACTAGTGACGAGCACGAGCCGAGTTCATATGCATTAGGGTCGAGCTTGCTCAACTCGGCCCATTGCCACCTCTAATTGTAGCACATGGTTCTATTTTTTTTCTCAATGGTGCTGATCACAAAATGCATGGGATTCATCTACCAAATAACTATAAGTGTGTCTATCAATAAGGTGTTCGTGTGATTTCGTAAGTGTACGGTTCGTGATCAATAATAAAGTGAAGTTTTTGAATCCAAGTATAGTCCCACGAATATTACTATTTTATATCAATTTTTACCCTAACCTAGCTTCAATCTAAGTTAAATTAGTAACCAAATATTAATTCAAAATTTTATTTTGTAACTAAAATTGCACTACATTAAACTAAGGTAATCTACTTATATGACGTCTAAAAAGATTAGGTAGTTAGGATTTTAGATTTCGTTTAGGTTTTTCACATTCATCTAATTCTATTTCCCCTTTCATATGTGTCAACAATCGAATTAACCATTTATTGCTAGTGATTTCTATCGGGCAAAACTAATCTTGTTCATATGCTTGAATTTATTATATTTTTATGTAAATTCATACACATATAAATGATTTAACCTACAGAAATTCTATCCAGATTGTATAATATATAACTATTTCTCGATTTCTTATTATACATATGTTATTTATTGCATGAGCTAGATTAATATATCAACTCTTAGTCTCAATTTATTCCTAAATCAATCAATTGATGTGCAAACAATTGAAAAAAAAAATTATATACACAATAAATAATTAAGACATATTCGAGTGGCATGAAGTTTTGAAATTAAATAATTATTAAAATCCTAAGCTATATCGTCATCCTAAGTATGTCAATATGATCTCTCATCACTCATATTGCTCTCTTGGGTTTTCAATTTATTTCCTCGAAAGTAAAATGAACAAGTGATACCGAACTTATTTTCACTATTAGCTCAACTATTCTCCAACTCTTACTCTATAATCAAAGACTTGAATAGAAAGTAGCACATCTTCTATTTTATACAACTGCTTTTATAATATTAAAAAAAAAAAAAAATTCAATATATGTAATTTTTATTTAAAAAAAAAAACTTAAAATCAAAATTGGCTGAACCATGGCCAGGGGCAGACCCAGCACCTGGCCAGCCCCCGCTGCCGCCCGTGCTGGGTCCGCCGAAGCTTCAGTTCAGGCGCCCACCATCATCGCCATCTGCCGGGAAATTGGAGAAGAAGGCCAGAAGGCAGCAGAAGCCCAAAAATGTTTTTTGTTAATTTGTTCAAAGGAAGTTTGGGCCTTTAAAAAAAAAATAAGGCCCAATCATTTAGCCAAACCCCCCCCCCCACAAGGCCACAACCCAATCACAGTGACCTAGTCCCAATTGCAGAATCGGAGAGAAGCTGAGGAGAGGAGAGAACGACCGCGACTCTAGCTGTCTACCCGATTGCGCCGCTGTCGGGACCTACTGTCTGCTACCTCCGACGGCCGATTGACGAGTTGGTGGTGACTCGGTGAATGCAAAACGCCGTTAAGGACTTACCTGGTAAGTTGGTTTCCATTCCATTTTGTTTTTTCTTTGTATATCTGTTTTTATTTTTTATTTTTCTATTTTGTGAATTTGTGATTTATTATTGTCTGAGAGACTGAGAATATGAGCTGATGAGTTATAAGATTGATTTGTGAATTGTGATTTGGAAATTTAGGGTTTTAAACAATTAGGGATAAGTGAATAATTAATGGTGATTGTCGGTTGGTGAAGAAGGAAGATGTTTCATGTTTGGGGTGTGGCTCAATTAAAGTACCTGTACACTATTTTTGTATAGGAACAGCCTCTGTAAAATTGTTTTGGCTAAGGTTCAGACTCTTGAGGGAGTCCAATTCAAGAAATTGTGAATCAATTTCCCTAGTAAGTGCATTTTACGAAAAATCCAAGTGTTCTAACATCCTAAAACCATTGAAATTAGGCAAAGAACCAACCAATCGATTCATACTAAAATTCAACAATTTCAATCCACTTATCTCTCCGGTCATCAGTCGTCGGGCAACGGTCACGGGTTAACAGTCTCCGCTCATGCTGGGTCCAATTCCTGGATTCGCCCCTGACCATGGCTGGCCACAATTTGCAAAGCAGCGGCCAACTGCAACAAACGGGCCAATTATGTAAACCTCGGATCACCATGGTTGACCATGATTACGTATAATTTTTTTTTAAATAAAACTTATACCTAAGAGAATGAAACCTAAATTTTTTATGCAATTCTATACCCTATATGCAATGCATGAATTGAAAATTCAAAAAGTTTTAGGGTTAGAGGAATGGGTTACTTTCCATTAAGCGCTCGATTTATAGTCTTGAGCTGGATTGTTGCGATGATTATTTCAATTCATCTAGGATAAAGGATAATTTTATTTATTTATTTATTTATTTTTATTTTTTGAAAAATGTTCTTCCAAATATCGTTCAACCATTGACCATTCACTTTGAAATTACCCTTCTCTGAGTGTTTTAGCTCGACTGTGCCATAAGGATGCAGTTACACCACTATGAACGATCTAGACATCTAGATCGTAGTATTCTCAGGGATTGTCCCATTCTAGCTGGAATTAGAAATGATAGTTGATTTCCAACAAGCAAAATTCTTTCCTTTGGAAATTTTGTCATGTCATTGATTCATTCGTTCCTAGTAGATTCAGGCATTTTCATAGGCATCATTTCAGAATTTGTCCATCTTATTAAGTTGTAAGAGTTTTTTTTTTCCACCTTATTGCATATGAAAGTTCAATTTCTTTACAGCCCAATATGCTTTGTGATCCAGCTCCAAGAGTAAATGACAAACTTTACCATACACCAATCGATATGGAGGTATTCTAATAGGTGTTTTAAACGTTGTTATGTATGCCTAAATAGCTTCATTTAACTTCTTCACCTCAATTCGTAATGCACTTATTGTTGTCTCCAAGTTCCGTTTGTTTACCTTGTTGGAGATTTCCAATTGACCACTTGTTTGTGGGTGATAAGATATAGCTTCACTCCATATTTTGATAGAACTAAACTCGACATCCTGCTACAAAAATATTTTCCATTATCAATAATGAGTTCCCTTGGTGTTCCAAATCGACTTATTATGTTTTTCCTTAGGAAATTTATTACCAGATGAGAATCATTGGTTGGTGTGGCAATTGCCTCTACCTACTTAGAGATTTAATCTAAAGCTACCAAGATTTACTGGCATGCATTATGGAAGGGAATGGTCCCATAAAATCAACTCCCCAAACAACAAATATCTCTACTTCAAGTATGGTGTTTAGGAACATATCATTTCTCATTGAGATGATTTGGTTCTCTGACATTATTCAATAAAATCCTTGCAAACGTACGAGATCGTTGACAAGTAATAAATTAAGTGATTTAAGAGTATTGTTCCACGGGGAATAAATTCAATTCAAGTGTACTAGTTTCGTATGGAATTCGAATTATGTTAACACTAGAGATATTTTGATTTGATTTTATGCTAAATTATCGAAGAAATCGGTAAAAAGTGTTTTTGTATCAAATTATGGATAATTGTATTGGATTTCAAATCCGTCTATTCTTATCTATTTCAATTCTTGATTTTTAATCTACTTTTGTCCATGTGTTCTTGACAATTGATAAAACTATGATATATAATTTTCTTTTCCAAAACAAATTAAATATATCAAAACCACGACCCCGAATCTATTCCTAAACTCGAATTTGAATGATTAGAATACATTAATTTTTAGATTATTTATATGATTGTGCATGTGATAAATGTTATTCCTAACATCTATCGCACATATGTTAACTTTGTGACATTTTAAACTTATTATGAGTCTCAAAATGCTACAAGAAATAGCTAATTATCTAATTGATGGCCCAACAATTAAATAATGTAATGTGTATGCAAAATTAATCAAGAAGTCCAAGAAATACAAAATTACTAGTCTTGAATTAAAAAAAATGGTTCATCTTCATCCAACGCAAAAATGAATCTAGCCTAGGATGCTTTTAAATAAATTACAATAAGAATAATGAAAAATCATCACCCAAATCATGAAAGAATGTAATAAATCTTGTTCTTCAATTTGAAGGTTGAATTCTTCAAAATATTGATGTAATTGGCTTCAATTCCTTGTTAGGATTTGATATCATCTCTCCAAATATAGAAATTGACCCCTTGTTTTAGATGAATTTTATGATATTATTGCGTATCTAGAGGCTAGAGAGTTTTTTTTTCTTTTTTTTGGCCCAAGTTTTATATTTATAAGGGTTGAATTTAGGTCAAGAAATAGTCCCAAAGTTGATACCAATAAGAGTTTGAATCAACAAAGGAAATTGGCCCATCAATAGAGAATTTAGCCCTGGCGCGCGAGTAGGTATATCTACCATGTGCATGTTGAATTTTTCTCAGGTCATGAAATTTCTATCTCACGTGCACCAGAATAGCCCGCTTGTGCGCCGGTTCGCATCACTTCGTCCCTGAGCAACCTTTAGTATTTTGATCATAACTTTCTTTCTCGATATCCGATTGTAATGATTTAAAGTGCATTCAAAAGATAAATTAAAGGGATACAATTTTTCTAGAAGTAGAAATTTTCCATTCGAATGTTTACTACACGAAAAGTGGGTCTCGATCTAAAGATGAAATTCGGAACATAACTTCTTCGGCTGAAAATTAATTTGTGAAAATACTTACTATGCCCCTGTTTGAAACCCATTTTTTCATCCGAATTCTATTTCTCCTACAGTGACAGTCCAATTTCTTTCCAATCACAATTAAAAAGTGGTGGGACCCACGTACTTAACAAGGCAATTTATTCTGACAATGTTCCCAGAAAAGTTGCTATAATTGACTTGTCTTATCCACTTTAATTTGTTTTTTCCAATATTGCCCTCCATGGAGTTGGTGGAATAGTTTACATATGGGGGCAAAATGGGAAATAATTTACAACGGGTATAATGACTAAAAAATTGGGTTTCTGACACAAAGACGTTGGGTAGTGAAGTCTGAAAAAACTGTAGTAGAATTAGTTTTTGGCCAAAAGAAAGGGTTTCAAACAGGGGCTATATTTCACTCATTTGACCTCCAATTGATCCTATGTGACCTTCAATTATCATTTTTTGGTCGGAATCAACTATTAGATATTTACAATTTGGTCTCAAAACTCTGGATTTTTTTTTTGAAGCCATTTTTCGTTTATTTCTTTCAATTCCATCTATTTGCCTCGAGTTTTACCTATTAAATACAATTAATACGAAATTACGCTATAATTCATCAAATTCAATAACAAATGTCATAGTTTATTGGCCCAAACAAGTGTAGAAAATGCATTTATCAAATATAAATCACATATCTTAACAATACTATAGGCATCCTTAAAAAGAGTTCACCAATAAAATCCCACTTGAAGTACCTTAGCAACTGTCTTGGTTGCCCTAAAATGCCCTTTATATGCTAATGGATGACATCGTTGTAAGATTTCAGCCATATTTGCTTCTGGTATGCAACTTCTAATGATCTAATATGGACCTTACCAGCATAAATATGGATCCTCCCAAAAATAGTGCTGTAATTCTAAAAAAGAATCTCTTCTTCTGTTAGTAGATTACATAGACATTTAATGATCTTTAAAAAATCTTTAATATCATTTCAACCGTTGACTATTGACTTTGAAATTACCATTCTCTGGATGTTTTTACTCAACTGTGCTATAAGGATACACGTGCACCACTATGAATAGTCCATACCATCCAGATTGTTTTTTTCTCGGAAAGAGTTTTAGTCTAGAATTATAAAGTAACACTTGCTCTCTAACCCAAAATTCTTTCCTTCAGATATTTCGTCGTGTCATTTCTTCATTCGTTCCTTATAGATGTAAGCATTTTCATATGTATCGTGTCTAAATTCGCCCTTCTTGTTGAGCTGTAAGAGTCTTTTTTCTCCAGCTTGTTGCATATCGAGGTTCAATTTCTTTACTATCTAGTATGCTTTGTGCTCCAAATCTAACAGCACGTGAGATGCTTTTCCATACACCAATCGATATGGAAATATCCTAATAGGTATTTTAAACACTTTTCATTATGCCCAAAGAGTATCATCTAACTTCTTCGCCCAATCCTTTTGTGATGCATTTACTGTTGTCTCTAGGATCCATTTGATCTCCCAGTTGTAGATTTTCACTTGACTACTTGTTTGCAGATGATAAGCTATAGCAATAGGATGCTTCACTCTATATTTTGAGACAAAATTGAACTCAGCATCATGTTGCAAAAGTGTTTTCCACCGTCACTAATGAGTGCCCTTGGTGTTGTAAATCGATTGAATATGTTCTTCTCATAAAACTTATTACCATCTGAGAATCATTGGTTGTTGTAAAATTACCTCTGCTTCTAGTATGCACCTTTTTTGATTTGATCTTGAGCCCACCTGCATAAATGTGAATCATACCAAAAATAGTGCTTCAACTCTGAAAAGAATCTCTTCTTCTGCTGTAAAGGTATAACATTGTTCACGAGGTAGTTGACTATATCTACATATCGTGAAATCTCAAGTAAAGCTTGAAATTGTTCATCATGAAAAAATTAGTTAATTTCATTATCCTTGCATATATGATTTGCTCCAATCTGGAGAGTTGATTAGCCACTAAATTTTTAGTACATTTCTTATCCCCAATTTCCAATTCAAACTGTTGTAGGAGTATTACCAATCTAATAAGTCTAGGCTTGATCCCTTTCTTAGTTAGGAGGTGTTTGAGGACCGCATGATCTATGTAATCTATGGCTTTTTAGCCTACGAGATAGGATCTAAATTTTTCAAACATATACATCACTATTAATAACTCTTTTTCAGTAATGGCGTGATTGATTTGAGCATTATTGAGGTTCGACTGACATTATAAATCATATGGAGTATCTTATCTCTTCTGTGACCCAGTATTGTTGCCATCGCAAAGTCACATGAGTTCAAGTTGTAAGTCCCAATTTGGTGCTACAATGATGGGTGCCGTTACTAGCATTTCTTTAAGCACATTGAATGTTATCAAACACTCTTCAGTAAACTAAGATGAAACATCCTTGTCTAGTATATTGAATAAATATCTAGTAATCTTTGAAAAGTAGGTGGTGATAGTTTCTTAATTACTTAAACTTTTACCTTATCAACCTTTATATCATTATTTGATATACAATGAACCTATACAATCCCTTCCTGAACTATGAAGTACCACTTCTCCAAATTAAGCACGAGTTTGCTTCCTTCGCACCTCTATAGAACTTTGGATCAATTTTTGAGACATAGAATTCTACGGAAAGCCGTATTCGATGAAAGTCGTATGTACGGCTTGGAGGAATGTTTCAAATAAAGAATCAAATACTAAAAAGTCATCTATAAATACCTCAATAAATTTTTCGACCATGTTTGGGAAGATTACCTTTATACATCTCTAAAATATGGGACGTGCATTTCATAAGCCAAATAACATCATCCTAAAATCGAAAGTGCAACAAAGACAACTGAAGGTTGTCTTTTCTTGAACTTTAGAAGCAGTTAGTGTCTTGTTGTACTCGAATATCCATTCAAAAAAATAGTAATGAGAATGTCCTACTAGTTTTTCAAGCATTTGGTCGATGAATGGTAGATAAAAGTGATCTTTTCTAGTGGTAGTATTTAGTTTCATATAGTTAACACAAACCCTCATCCTATTATTGTTCTCGTTGTTGCAAAATAATCCTGCAAGCGTACGGGATTGTTATACAAGTAATAATTGTGATGAGTGAGCTATCGTCCCACAGGAAATAAGGCTTAATTCT
>CAIGRQ010258108.1:0-13408 GCA_903798375.1 Fraxinus sp. D2006-0159 | reverse complement strand
TAATAAACTTTCTCTATCTATGATTATGGTTTCAAGAGATATTTAGAGGGTGTTTGGTGTAGATTAAAATCAAATTTTAAATGGATTGTGATAGAAGTTTTTGAAATGTGTGGTTGAAAAGATGTGGGACTCATGAAAGATGTTGTTGATATTGATTGTTTGACTTTGACTTAAATTAAAATCAGATTAAAATTTGGCTCAAACATGCCCTATATAAGAACATCTTGTATATAGCAGAGGACATTTTTAAATTTAGAGAGATTTGTTTATACATTCTAATAATGCTCCCTATTTTGCCTATTTATCTTTCTTTTTTCGAAAAATCCCACATATTTTATTTGATCATAGTTTTTTAGATCTCAATTGCCAATCATTTCAAATAAGATTTGAATAATTTTAGAACTAGAATGTTGAAGTGCATAATTTATTAAAAATAAACATTATAAACTAAAAACAAAAAGTGAATTGGAGAGTCAAACCCACCATCTGTTTTATAAAGTTTAAGGGCGTGTTTAATTGCATTTATTTTTCATGAAAAATGTCAGTTTTCCACCCAAATTCCTATTTTGAAGTGTTTGATTGCTATTTTTTCATGAAAAATATTTTCCAACTTTTAAAAACATGCCTAATTTTCCTTGTTTTTAAGGAAAACATTTCTTTGAGGGTGTAGATTTTTGTTTTCCTCAAAATAAGGAAAATATTTTCTTGTCTTAGATATATTTTTCATGACAATCAAATACACTATAATAGAAAATCTCTTAAGGTGTGTTTCATTGGAAAATTTTCCATGGAAATTGCATTTTCTCCACATAAATTCCAACTATTAAAATATTTGATTACCATTTTTTTTCATGGCAAGTATTTTCCAACATTTGAAAATATGCTGAATTCTCCTTATTTTTGAGGAAAACAACTTCTTTGGCGGGGGTAGGTTTACATTTTTTTTTTTCAAAACAAGGAAACCATTTTTTTGGAAGACATTTTTCATTCCAATCAAGCACACACTTAAAGTTTATTTTTATGCATCAAATCCTCTAAAATATAGAAATATCTTGTATTTACGGAGTCAATTAGAATATGCTCTTACTCAACATGATTTCTCATTTTCATAATTATTAGTTAAAAATATTTTCTTCTCTGAAAATGCAAGTCGACTCTTGCCCGATAGTAATCTAGTTTAAGAACTTTTTTCTCACCCCCACATATAATCTAGTTTAAGCAAGTCTTGATCCACAAAACTCTCGCATTGTAAAATAAATTTAAATCGTGATTTACATCTCTAAAGTTGTCCCTTTCCAATTGAAAGATGCAAATGAAATGCAAAATATATTTTTCGGCAGAAACATTTTTTTACATTCACAAAAGGAAAAAATGAATTTAGATCTTCTCATCCCTCGTTTTAAACTTAGATTTAGGTTCAGTAAGTAAATGAGGATGCAAAAGTAATTTTGAAGATATCAATTTAAATATTGCCACCACATTTTTTTATACCACATTTTAATTGCAATCAAACTTCTCAATCTTTTTTTTTTTTATTGTAACAATTATTTATTTAATTTTTTTTTTCAAATTCTTATCTTTAACCTTCCATTAATTAATATATCATGTCCTTGGTGATAATTTATATCAAAATGTTTTATTTTCATAATTTGAAATGAGGGAAATTTTTTTTTGCCACTTTTTATTTATTTTTCAAAAATATGATCGAAAAATAAGTTATTTTACGTCATTTTAATGGGTTTTTTAATATAATGAAAATTTTGAGAATGATAATGACATGAAAAATTGTTAGGGACATAAGTGCTATAATGAGTAAATATTAAAAATTCTAAATATAATTAAAATGTGGTGTAAAAAATAAAAAATGTAGTGTAAATACAATTACCCATTAACTTTACACTAGAATTGAAAGATGTTCTTATTAATTAAAAAAAATACTCTTTTCTGAAAAAGTCGAATGGACGAGTCTTGTCAGATAGTAATCCAGTTTTGCGATTTTTCCCCACTTCCCCCACTGAGGAAATAAGTGGAAATGGCCGGTTGACCCAGTCATTTTTCCACTTTGGCAAAAAGAAATTGGGAATCTAAGACCAAAACCCAAAAATGCACTCTCATTTCCTCCTCACACCCACAACCGAAAAAGAGGGAAGAAAAAGAAAAAAAATTGAGCCGGGATCCATTCGACCACAACCCCTCTCATAGTCGACAACCAAACCACCACAACCAATCACTGGCAAAGTGATCTTAACAAGGTTAGTTTTTTGTTGTGCTTATGATTTTGATTTTTCTTGAATGGTAAAGTTTAGATTTAATCAGTCATCGGCGAAGTGAACTTTAATAAGGTTAGTTTTTTGTTGTGATTATGATTATGATTTTTCTTGAATGGTAAAGTTTAGGTTTAACATTTATTTAGTTTTTTGTTCATTATTTAGGTAGATGGTTGAGTAGAAATATTGGATTTATTGTTATTTGGAAGAAAAATAAGTTTTTCTCGCCGGAAAATTGAGTTTTCCGACGAGAAAAGGTAAAAAGGATGGTGGCTAGTTTTTAACCGTGCAATGCACGGGTTGTGTTATTTTGAAGGTGATGTTAATATTTTATGTGTTAAAATTAGATGAGAATTAGATGTGAATTTGTATTACTAAATTTCCATACACACATTTTGTATGAAAGAAATTCAGAGCACATTAAAGCGTGAGACTTTATGCATTAAATACAATATTTGTTATAGGATTAGATTCATACTCAAGTTATAAAGAGTAGTGAGCAAATGCCTTCAAGGCTGGATTACTTCTGAAGTTTTTAATAAATAACAAATTCACAATTATGGAGGAAATCAGTGAATACAATGAATTTACTTTTATATGTGATCTCATACATTTAAAACAGAGCACAAACAAATAGATACCAAAGTTCTGTAAGTTTCCACTCAATCCTATGTAGATTTGTACTTTTGAGAAGGCATATGTTGTTTATAGTCTCCTAGAAAAAAAAATATGATAAAACCATCACCATATTGAAATAAGATGAACAAATGACTTTAATTTTATTGTATAATTAAAATTGGAAGACATATATGATTTAAGTTACCAATGGAGGGAAGTAATTCTCGACAGTTTGACAAGGAATAGAGAAATCACCATGAGTGCTGGTATCAGAAATAGTGAAAGTTTTACAAAATGTGTGGTATGTGTTTGTCCTTGTTGAAGTGTTTTAGATGCCTTGTCTGTTCTAGCTTATACAGATTGGTAAGCAGTAATAAGCTTCTTATCTGAGCATTAGATTTCTCTTGTTTGTTTTTGAAATTTCTCCTCTTGCCATCATTTTCATAAATCAACATCATATCTTCAACAAGCCGTTGTATCTTTTATGAAGTGGGCAATAGATAAAAGAATTGTGTTAATCAACATAATTTTAGTTGTACAATTGGAAATAAATATACTATATACAAGCACAAATAGTGAAATTGAAACTTCACTTCAATTTGTCATAAATGATAAATATAAGCTAGTTAAAAAAATGTCAAACTCAGTTGATGTCTCTCTCAAAGAATTTTAATTATTTCAGCTTTCAAGAATTTTCATTGACATATATATCTTTGATGTTTCTCCATGTCATTTCTTCTTTTCAAGTTTTTGCTCTTGTTCACCCATGCTAAAACCTAAGAAACACCTTGTGACTTTTTCTTCAATCTTTGTTGCCTCATTCTGCAATATAATGTAATTAGTGAGATACTCATCAAAGTGCAATTTTTTTACCTTACGATGAACAAAGTGCAATTTTTTTACCTCAAGAACACATGAAGAAGCAACAATCAACATATCAAAAATTGACTACAGTCAACAACACCAAAATCTCCATAAATTGATTGAAAGGAGTAAGAAATCATGAAATTTAAAGAAAACCCAACCTTACCTCAGATTAGTAACCGATGGAGCAGCTGCTGTGGCAGTAGAAGAAGCAGTGCCATAGATGAACAAGAGAAACCCATCCCACAGGTTTCATCGTTGTCCCCAGAAGCAAAAGCACCAGCTTTACAAATGAATATCTTCCAAAAGCAGAGAAGTGAGAAGAGAGAGAAATTAAAATGCATTTGATATGAAATATATATTTTGAGTGATGTTATGAAGTGATCATTATTCACTGAGCAAGGACTGAATGTATCATTCGTAAATGCAAGTAGGACACATCATGCTGATTGGAGATGTGTTCCTCAGCATTTATGTCATAAACGACTTCGAATCTTTCTATTTGAACACTATTCTTCACAAAATGAAATTCCTTGTTTCCTTTCAGGGACAAGATTTAAACAAACAAAATACTTTCATTTATCAATGAGATAGGATGAAACTTACATGTGTATGCTAAGATAGAATGGGTAGTTCTTGCATTGTCATTTCTGCTTCTTCTCTTGCTTGTTTATAAATGTCGGGAACTGAGTATACAATAAAAACCAATAAGCATGGAGTATTTACAGAATAAAAACCAATGAGCTAGGATGGAAATTGCATGTGTATGCTAAGACAAAATGGCGATAGTTATTGCATTGTCATTTCTATTTTTTCTCTTGCTTGTTTATAAACGTCGGGATCTGAGTATACAATAAATATTTGAATAATTGCATTAAATTAACTAAAGCGCCTACCTAACCCCTAAAAAAAATGTAAAACATATATAATGAGTATGTGTTGTAATCTCGGATGCTCGAACTCTCAAAATAGTTGGATTACCCACGTCGGACACGACATTGGTATAAGTATGAGATATGTGTCAGTTCCTCCAAGTTTTAACCAGACACATCGTTTTTTTTTTTATTCTTCTTCCTTTTTTTTTTTCTTTTCTTCCCCTCTTCTTCTTTCCCTCTTTTTGCTATTTGTAAACCTAGAGTCGCCATCAAGAGGGTAGAGAAAGGTGACGGCGCTAGGTTTTCCCTTTTTTTTCTTCTGCTTTCTTTTTCTTTCTATTTTTTTTTATTTTTTTCTTTCTTTTTCTCTCTGTATCGGTTAGGGTTTTGTTTGTATAAATTGAAAACGGATTCCATATAGTGCTACTTAATACTTCACTATGTCCAAATTGCAATCAAATCCCTCATTTTTTTTATTTCATATAACAATTAGCAATCCCATAATCAAAACTAAACCCAAGTACTCTATTTTATTCATCTTAACCCCTTATTCAATGTTCACTTTCTTCTTGGTGAATAATTGATTTTGGCCTATTCAGAATGAAATCTTGAATTAGTAAAAATTTTGAAGTTTAAAAGACGTAAAATTTGGAGTCTTTTTAGTCATATCCCCATATCCTATATTTTAAAAAATAAAACATCCAAACTTAAATACGTACCAGTACTCGATACCCGTACCTGAGTTCAAGCATCATATGTTGTATTTTCTAGATTGCATATATATGTTGTTGTAAAGGGATTTTGCTTCATTGTGGTCTATCTTATGATAAGTCCTCTTGAACCAATCCATCTTTCTAATAGAATTGACTAATCTTCTATGTGGAAATAGTACTTCCAAATTTATATTTCTTGTAATAGTCTTATGTGCCCATCTTTATATTTTTCTGCAAAATCCTCTAATGCTGGATGTTATGAGGAGAATTATAGGAGAAGGGGAAATGGGAGAGAAGATGAGAAATGAGGGAGAAATAGAATAAGAAGAGGGTGGGAGGAAGTGATAAATTGGAGAAGAAATATATCATTTTTTATTCATTCAAAGTCTCTTTTATTACAGCGCAAAAAGAGCCCTTTATAGGGTTTGAAATATTCTATCTTGAGAAGGAATATCTAATAAAAGAAACTAAAGTAAACCTAACTATAACATTCCTAAAATACGAATTAAAATTGGAAGCTGAACATAATATCATTCCTTCTAATATTGCATCATTTTTACTCCTCCTTCACCAATCAAATCCAATTCAGGATTGGGTTAAAATGTTCATTTGCCCTTATATAAGTTGTAGCAGTAAAAACATATGATAAGCTCAACACATATCTTCATATTTCATAGCTCTAAAATAAATAAAATAATCGTATGACTTTTTTCCATTTCTAGGACTTCATCTCATAAGCAAGACACATCTCAAGTAATTTTATCCTCACAAACCAAATTTAGTTTTGCTAATGAGCCACAACACTTAGTACATAAAAAAAGTTCTTCAGAAAATATAGCATCGGCTACTCTTTCATCTAAATGTTAGGATCTTCCCCTTTCAGTTGAGTTTTTACAACTACTGATTGCTTAAGTTTCTAGCAAAATTCCCAACTAGTCTACATGCAAATATACAATTAAGTTGTGCTGCATTTTTCTTCTCTTCGGAAACTAATCCCCACCCCTAAACTTCTAGACCCACCTATAAATAATATTTTCCCATCTTTCAATNCAAATATACAATTAAGTTGTGCTGCATTTTTCTTCTCTTCGGAAACTAATCCCCACCCCTAAACTTCTAGACCCACCTATAAATAATATTTTCCCATCTTTCAATATCTTTGTCAATAAGGTATAAAAAAAAGTCCATGCTCCGCTGACACGGTGTCTATTTGTGTTGTGTAAACCCATAGCAAAAAAAAAAAAAAAAAAAAAAATCTTAATTGTTAGTACTGTTTAAAAAAAAAGTCCCTGTCGCGGGCATTGTGTTCGCACTTTGATTCATTGAATAATAAAGCATACATCGAAAACTGAAAATGTATAGTAAAGAAGTTGTAAAAAGAGGTGCGCAACCTTTGTTTCTATTTTGAAGAATTTGATTTTATCTTCTCTATAATGGAAGACAAATTGGAAATTGGTTCCAAAACAAAAGGCAAGATGTAATACTTGTAGATATTCATTAATTGAAGCTATGACATTGTTTTATGTATGAGCGAGTCTTGAATTTGATTTCATTTTCTCTTTTTCTCAAAAAAAGTAAATAAATAAACACATGCCGTCAAACACTAAATATTTGTTAAGCATTTAAACCCAAATGAAATGTCAATCAATGAAGACACTAACTATATTTGTATGTGTGTGAGAGAGATATATATATATATCAAGTACAGATGAAGTATAAAAAATTAACAAATTTTTCATAATTTATTTATCTATTTTATTGTTGTTATACAAATGGTATGTCGCTTCGAAACAGGATCGACCTATCTAGTCGTGAGAGTCGAGACGACAGCGAAGGCTCGAGAGAAACACCCCAAAAGGCGGGGATCGACCTGGTAAGTCAGGTCGACGGGGCAGCAACTCTCGTGGGGGTTCGAGGGCAATGACCCCGACGGGAATTGACCTCTATATATGGAATTGAATGTTTTGTAATGTTTTTGAATTAAATTATTAATAAGTGAAATTTTATTTAGTTTGTGTAAAATGTAATTAAGTAGAATTTTTGGCAAAAAAAATAAGAAATTAAAAAAACTCCGAACACGGTGTATCCGCGTTGTGTGGAGACACGAAACATGACTCTGTGTCTCCTCATCATGTCTCTATGCCTTTTTTTTCCTTTTCTGTTAAATAACAATAAAGATGTTTCAATTCATTAGCTTTTTCTTGCTGATGAATTAAATAATATTTCGAAAGGTTGCTCTTGTACGGATTCGCACTGCTCGAACACCAGTCTCCGCGCAGTGTGAATTTTTTTTTTCCAATGCACAAGTGCAATTGTGTCCTTAGTGTGTCTGCGGTGTACAGACATCAGGTCCTTATGTCCGTACATCGCAGACACCCTCTATATCCCTCCGAGCTTTTTCAGTCGCTTAAACTTCTTGCTCTCCTAATTAGTTTTAAAAAAATGCAAATAATTAAAAATTATGGATAACAAAACCACCAACCCTACACGTAAAACGTACAAATTTTGGACGAGGAACAGAGATATTGCTTTCCTGAAGAAGTTCATAGTCATCCTCGTCAAGCATATATTCTGACTGACTATTATTGGTTCGATGAATGTTTATACAGTCAAATTTCACAGAAAACATAAATGAGAAGAAACAACATGACCAATATATGAATAAAAAATATTTTCTTCCTTTTCTTCTTTTTCTACATATTCTCGCTACTGTCAGCTCTATCTTCTTCCTTCTCTTCCTATTGCCTCTTCTAAGAGAAGGAGGAAAAAATGAGGAAAAGTTTTAATTTTTATTGTATTTGAAGATAGAGAAGTAGCAGTACCAAGACAATTCTATATATTGTAATAAATATATATAAAGATGGAGAAACAGCAGTACCAAGGAACAATTCTGGGAATGATCTTGCAGCAATCTTAACTTATAACCAACACTGGGAGAATAAATGTGAGAAAATTCAAGTCTTAAAGGAGATTGAACAAATCTTCTGGGTTTTTTTGGGTTCCTTTGTAGAGTACAAACCAAGTTTGCTTCTTCAATACATAAGGGGTACATGGAGAAGATATTTATAAAATATCTACAGCAACTGAATAGCTGTGGAAAAAATATACCAATTAGTTAACAAAGATGGCTAGATATGGAGGTAAATATCAAATGCAGTCCAGACTGTAGCAAAACTAGATAAATGAAATAAATATTTTAAAATTGAAAATTAGTCGCCCCAAGTTAATATTTAATTATTTAATTTTAAAATTTAATTTTCATTTAAATTAATTTAGTAATTATTTTTTCTTTTGATTTATTTTGTTTATTCTTTAATTTATGCATATATAAATTTGGTAAAATTTATAAATTAAAATTTTTTTAGACATTTTTAAAATGAAATAAATAATTTTAAATTGAAAATTAGTCGGCCAAGTTAAAAATTTAATTAATTATTTTTAATTTGTATTTAATTTATTTTTTGTGCTCTCCTTTAATTTATTACATCATTTATTTTTTAGTTAGTGTTGATGTCTTGCGTATGGTAGTTACAATTCGGTTCACTTAATTTTTCGAGATTATGTGTTATTTTTATTATCTCTTGTTCAATGTTCTAACGTTTGAATTTTTGCAAAGTTGAGACGGATGGCGGGGAAAACTACTTGGAATAGTAGCTTTGAGAGTTTTACTTCTGTGTTGGAGCTGGTCCATGATCAATATGGAGATATGTTGCGGCAGTCCTTCATGTGGTCCCTGTACAAATTGCAAGATGTGCAATACTGAAGACAGATCATCGATGCACTGCTATGTCGGTTCCTTAGGCCAGTCGGCTACGATGCCCTCCAATTAGATAGATTGAAGCTTGGGCTGGTCTACATCCTTGAGAGCGTGATAAGGTGTCATCACAAGAAGACTGTGGTCGACATTTTCCATTTGCAAGTTGTTGATGACATCGCTGCGTTTAACAATTATCCGTGGGGCCGGAGATGTTTTGAGGACACCGTACACGTTTTCACCGGATCATACTCGAAGCCCAAAGGGTCCATGCGTAGTACGGTATATATGGATTGCCCTTGGTGATGCGGGTAAATGTTTAACATAATCAACGTTTAAATTTTTTATGCTAAATTTATATATAATAAGTGTATGTATTGCAGATCTGAGCATATGAGACGATCCCATTCTTGGGTACTCAATTTGCCAGGCGATGGGAGATACGCTGTCCTGGGAGCATCATTGGCGAGCATCCCAAGCAGAAGGATGTCCCTCCGATAAACAATTAGCAGCCTTCTTCGATGACCCCTATGTGAGGATTACACATTGTAGATTTATATTGTATGTCGTTTCAGAATTTCATCACATGATCATTAACTAGTTGAAATATCAATATGTCAGCTTGAGGTCCTAATCGAGTTGACACCATCGATGGAGAAGGATGGTCCTGGTCTTGTGCGTGAATTAGCCGTTCCGCATACTCTACGAGACTAGATGCCCTATTATATCCTGGACCGAGATCGGGTATAATAATTGAATATAATTTATTGATTATCATTTTGTACGTTTTAACCTATTTTAATTAAGTTGATAATTTTTAATGTTATTTGTATAAGAGTGCAGTTCAGTTGATTGATGATCATCTCTACCGCCAATGGGATAACCTCCGCCTCCATCTAGGCACCTCCCCCGTAGATCTACTAAAAAACAGTGATCTGTATGACCTTCTGGCTAGATTTATGGCGGAGATGATGGAGGAGGTGGGCGTGCTACGAGATAAGGTAGGGACGCTACAATGAGAGATGAGCAGCGAGATATTGAGTTTACATCAAGATGTTGCAGTGCTCCGCATCCACGTATCAAACCTTTAGGTGGAGGTCATAGCGCTCCGAGGCGATATAGTAGGACTACGAGGGAGTGATAGACGAGACGACAGAGAGGGTGATAGATGGGGTGATGAAGAGGGTGATAGATGTGGTGACTCTTCGTTGTGGCCAAATACTGCATTTTGGGAGGAGGCGGAGGTGGCCCTGATGATGGAGGTAGAGGTGCCCGAGGCGAAGTCGTTAGCGGAGGCGGGGGGATGGCGGAGGTGGTACCCAATGACGAAGGAAGAGAGAACGCCAGTCGTGACAAAGGGTAAGAGTAGTACTGCTCACGTGCCGGAGCATGTGGTCGGCAAGAGGTCGAGATTGCCATCACAATACGTCGTATCTCCCTTCAAGGCTAAGGTGAATAGGAGGGCGTTCGTCAACGGGACCTACCCCAATCTCTGCCGAGAGGTGGACCATATCTAATGGAAAGCTTTCGAGATAGAGTGGAGAAGAATTATGCCCGGATAAATATTTTATAATTTTAGTGAAGTACGTTATGCTAATTCATCTATACTTCTTTTAACATTTTTTTCTGTTTCTTTTTTAGAGATAGCCGCACGATAGGGGGAGGACGATTTTGGAGGCCTATAAGTGGTTTCACAACATCACCACTTCGGGGACTTGACTCATCGACGATGTAAGTGAAATAGTCATATTATTATTTATTATGTATACATAATTTTTTTGTTTATGAATTGAAAAAACGTCCTCTATTTTTTTATTGATGTTTCCTAATATAGCACATCGACCTGGTTATGGACTTATTGCGTGATCGAGCTCAAAAATATCCAGATCATTCGATATTCTTGGCTGACTCATATTGAGCACTGAGTTCATACGTACCGTTACCATTGAGCATCAGTAGCTTCAACTTATGGGTAATAAGTACGTGTTGCCAAAATATATGGTCGAGTGGGTCGTAGGGATATAGACAAGTGCCTAGGGAAAGCCATGGGAGGGTTGTGCATATATATACATTCCAGTGATCGTGAATCATCACTATATTGCCATGGAGATTGTCTTCGCTGACTCTACTATATATGTATACGACTCCGACCATTCCTGTCTGACACAAGGCCAGCTCGAGCATAACTTAGAGCCGATTTTAGCGATAGTTCCCTTGATGACTACCCGAGCCGGTGTGATTGTGAAGACAGATTAGCCATCGTGCGGGACATGACGATAGCTAGACAGTCGAGATCGTAAGTATTTATAATTTTTTTTTAACTTGGAAACTTATTTTTTAGCTACATGGTACCTGACTATCACATTATTGTAGGGACGATTGCAGCATGTTTGCAATAAAATATATTGAATTTTTTAGTATAGAACATAAGGTTGATGAAATCAATCATTCATGGCTATAAATTTGGAGACATAAATTAACGTGCGATTTGTATGAATTCAAGTGTGATTCGTAAACATTGTACATTTATTTATGAAGTAATTGTAAATATTGCAAAACTCTTGTAAACATTGTATATTTAATTGTTTATTCATTTATTAGATAATTGTAAATAATGTAAAAGTCATGTAAACATTGTATATTTAATTATTTATTCATTTATCAGATATTTATAAATGTTGTAAACTCATGTAAATATTGTATATTTAATTGTGTTATTCATTTATCAAATTTTTGTGCTCTAGGTCCCTCAACTATGATTTTGTACAATTTAGTCATTCATTTCACAGTGATACCATTACACATCAGTCTAATTGTCATTTATGGGAATCTGATGTGTACAAAATTGACGGGTATGCCCTATTGCTCCACACATACATCACCTACACGATTTAGAAAACGCTCAGGTAGATGGTATTTTAGACGTATGTAGACGTCCAGGATCACGCGGTTCAACTTGTGCTGGCAACAAACTACTAAGTTGGAGAATATGGTTGGGACCACTCAGCTTCATCAGGTAGAGAAAATATAGTCTTAGCATACGGTGCTCTCTAATAATCAGTCGTTTAATAAGGAGAGCATAATGTTCTCGATGTAAAGCCTTTATACATAGCCACCGCAACTGCATGCTCACACGGAAAACTCTCCAACTGAAATTGTCGACAAGTGCATGTGTTATCAGTAAGTCCACCATGTATGTCATATTATGTGCAAATTTCATGGAGAAGCACAACTCATTCAGTGGTTCGACATTAAACTTTCTTGCAAGCTCTGCAGCCTTGAAGAGTTTATCCTCTTGAGCCGGGACTAGCACGCTCGTGCAACTTTGTGATTCCGCACGTTAGTTGTGAAACCACTGCTGCAACTTGTTACGAATATTCTCAATCATTGCGAGGATTGGTAACTCTCGATCCTTCTTGAATAATGCATTGAGAGACTCCGCATTGTTTGATATCATCATATTGTATCGGTGTCATGGAAAATATGATCCCTCCCAGTGTTCAATCCCCATTTTTGTCAGATACTGCCATGCCGGTAATGATTTACTTCCTATTTCTATCATGAGTTTATTACACCATTTAACACTATAACCTTCGGCCGCTCTCCTAAATAATGAAATGATGCATTTGCCCCGATACTTAGTCTTCAGGTTGCCTTGTATATGGTACATGCAATATTCGTGATGTGTCTCAGGAAAAAAGTTCAGCGATACCGTTTATTATAGAAAGTCCCCGATCAGTTACAAAGGGTTCTCGACTTCCCCAATTACGTCCCTCAACTTTGTGAAGAACTAACTCATCGATAGATCAGTCTCGCTATCGACTATGTCGAATGCAAGATGGTAAATTTGGATACTGGCATCTTGACATATAACAATAATTAACTTGACTTCGTATCTAGCTTTTAGAGTTGTACCATCGACTAGAATTAGGGGTCGCATCGCATTTCAAATTCCCCAAATGCATTGTCCAAGAGCCATGCAGAAAAATTTAAAGCAATTCTCGCCCTCCGTTGTTTCCATGTTATGGCAATACCTGGCCAATTTAGCATAGCTCTCTTTAGCCATGCCCATTAAATCCTCCAACACACATTCATTGACCTTCCGGTAACTCATGACCACTTCATACTCTCGGCGAAGTCGTTAATGATGTCCAAAAGTCTGTAGATCGTCTGTGGGTCCTGATACTTGTACATTATCTGTTGACCAATAAATCATGATCGAGCTTGCGTGTGATCATTTCGATGAATTCCCACTTCACAAGTATATTCTCGATTATGCTTGCGAAGTATAAAGAACTCATTCGTGTCCATTTTCGT
>CAIGRQ010258081.1:0-13855 GCA_903798375.1 Fraxinus sp. D2006-0159 | reverse complement strand
TATAAATTAGGATTATTTGGTAATAATAATATATATGTAATAGAAAATTATAAATTGACAAAAATACACACAAATGGCAAAACTATTGAATTTTACATATTTGGATGAATTTTCAAAAAAAAAAAATCATTATTTTTAATTTTTTTAATTTTATATATTTTTTTACCAGTCCGGTTTGGTTTTAAACCATAAATAAAATTCTAAAACCTAAACCAAACCGTTTTTGACCGGTTTGGTTTGGTTCAAAATCATTTCATTGACGGGTCCACGTGGTACCAAATCGAAGGTTTCTAAATTGCGATTTCGATTCAATTTTCCGGATTGACGATTTTTGCTTACAGCCCTACTGCCCATTATGTGCTCAAAGACGAGATCCTATATAAGAGAAGATTATCATTGCCCCTCTTGAGATGCACTGGGAGAGGTGAGGCGGATTATATACTCAGAGAAATCCATGAGGGATATGTGGCTACCACACGGGAGGCCTGGCGTTGGCCCATAAAGTGCTAAGGCAAGGTTACTATTGGCCAACCCTGAAGAAGGATGCCCTTCAATTTGTTAAGAGATGTGACAAGTGCCACGCTTCGCCTCCATCCTGAGACAACCTTCGCATGAGTTAACAGTGGTATTCAGTCATTGGCTTTTTGTAAAATAGGGGGGTCGATCTGATAGGGCCCATGCCAAGAGGTTTACTAAATGGGTCGAGGACGAGCCTCTAGCCAAAATTACTGAGGTACATACTTCAAGGTTCCTATGGAAAAACATTATATGTCAGTTTGGTATTCCCCACTCAATAGTCACGGACAATAGGCGGCAGTTCGACAACAAGAAGCTCCAGGATTTGTGCGACGAACTGGGTATCGAAAAATACTTCTCCTTCCCCCATCATCCTCAGGTAAACGATCAAGTTAAGGCGGTAAACAAGACCATAAAACACCTCCTAAAGAAGAAGCGGGACGAATCCAATGGGGCGTGGATGGACGAGCTCTCCTACGTGCTATGGGCTATACGCACTACCAGCCGCATGGTAACAGAAGAGACTTCTTTCTCCATGGGCGGAAGCAATGAGTCCGGTAGAAGTAAGCTTGTTGTCGCCTAAACGGTTGCAGTTCAATGAGGTCTCCAACGAAGAAATAAGGCTTTGTGAGCTCAACTTTCTTGATTAAAGGAGAGAGGCCTCATAGGTCAACCAAAGAAAGCTAGAGTGGTACTACAATCGTAAAGTTAAACGCAAATCATTTCGAAAAGGCAATTTAGTACTGAGAAGGGTGTTTTTGTCGTAAAAAAAAGCAGGGGTAGGCACATTGGCCCCAAATTGGGAAGGTCTTTACTGTATCGCAAGTGAGGTCCGGCTTGTAGCACAATATAGGGCACATCCAAATGTATTATCAATAAGGTCTGATTCTGTATGTATACCGTCTATGATCAATAAAAGTTCTCATTTGCAATTTATTAAGTATAACGAGCTCATACGCATATCCATCAGCAGTTAATATATGGCGACCCATATCTCCATCAGATTAATTAACTAATTATGACGAGCTCATACGCATCTCTATCAACAGTTAATATATGATGAGCTCATATCTCCATCAGATTAATTAACTAATTATGACGAGCTCATCAATTATTGTTAAGTATGACGAGCTCATACGAATATTCGTCAACAGTTAATATATGGCGAGCCCATATCTCCATCAAATTAATGAACTAATTATGACGAGCTCATAAATTATTGGTAAGTATGACGAGTTCATCGCATCTCCTTCAACGATTAATGAATGGTGAGCCCGTATCTCCATCAACTTATTCAATTATGACGAGCTCATAAATTATTGTTAAGTATGATGAGCTCATACACATCTCCATCAACGGTTAATATATGACGAGACCATATCTCCATCAGATTAATTAACTAATAATGACAAGCTCATAAATTATTGTTAAGTATGACGAGCTCATACGCATCTCCATCAACGGTTAATAGATGGCGAGCCCATATCTCCATCAGATTAATTAACTAATAATGACAAGCTTATAAATTATTGTTAAGTATGACGAGCTCATACGCATCTCCATCAACGGTTAATATATGGCGAGCCCATATCTCCATCAATTTAATTAATTAATTATGACGAGCTCATAAATTATTGTTAAGTATGACGAGTTTATACGCATCTCCTTCAACGATTAATGAATGATGAGCCCGTATCTCCATCAACTTATTCAATTATGACGAGCTCATAAATTATTGTTAAGTATGATGAGCTCATACACATCTCCATCAATGGTTAATATATGGCGAGCCCATATCTCCATCAGATTAATTGACTAATTATGACGAGCTCATAAATTATTGTTAAGTATGATGAGCTGATACGCATCTCCATCAACGATTAATATATGGTGAGCCCATATCTCCATCAATTTAATTAATTAATTATGACAAGCTTATAAATTATTGTTAAGTATGACGAGTTCATACGCATCTCCTTCAATGATTAATGAATGGCGAGCCCGTATCTCCATCAACTTATTCAATTATGACAAGCTCATACATCTCCATTAGAGATCAATACATGACAAGCCCTTAAAATCTAACTCTTTGACAAGCTCACAAGTTAGTGATTTATAGGCATCAAACTAATCATGGCGAACCATCGTTTACCATTATTAGATGAGGCGGGTCGGTTTGAATATGATGAACTTAAAAATAGAGCACATCATGCTTAAAAATGATAAAGGAAGGTGTTCATTGCAAAATGAGAGAAATTACAACAGAAGAGCCTAACTATTACAAAGATAGTTTAATCTACTCAAACGGCGCCTTCCTTCGAAGACCCTTCCAAGGCTTCTTCCACCTCCACCTCTACCTCGTTTCTCTCGTTGGCCAGAGTAGAAGGTTCATCAGCCAAAAACTCGCTCTTCAAGGAGGACAAGTCAAGCCGAGGGTGCATGTCGGCCAACCTTCTAAAAACCTCTTCATATGCAACCCTCCTCCAGTGAATCTCAAGTCCGTCGTACTCAGCAGTTTCATGGAAGTGAGTGGCATAGTGATTGACAGCCGCCTCCCTAGCCTCCTTCAATCGCTTACAAAAACCTAAGACCTCGGCATTAAGTTCATCAACACAGGCCTTCAACTCTCCATTTTCTTTGTTAGCAACCTCCAAGGCTGAAGAGGCAATATTTTGGAGGTTATCGGAGTTTTTGACCCTTTTTGTGAAAGTATTCACCTCAGATCTACAAAGGTGAACCTCATCCTTCAGTTCCTTGTTCTCTTTCGAAAGAACCTTCACCTTTGATATGACCTCGGCACATTTTAAATTAGAAGCCTCAGAAACTTTGGTGGCAGTAACAACCTCTGTGTCATTGGCTCGATGGAGGTTGTCGTTGTTGAGCTTCTGTAACCTCGTCTCCTTAATCTGAGCATTGATAATGAAGCTTTGAGAACGGGCCTGTAGAGTGAGCCCAGCCTCCAAAAGGTCGACCGCATCACAGGTCTTGGAATGCGAGGCATACTTTTCTGTCCAATACTTATATTGAATTCTTGTCGTCCCTTGGACCTCAGTAGGAAGCATTTCCATTACAGCTGGAGCTATCTCGTCCGACCTCCCACCTAGAAAAATTCTAGGCCTTGTCTTCGGCAGGGACGCTTGCTCAACTCCCTTTCTTCTTCCTCAATAGGCTAGCCCCTTCATCAACTGCCTCTTCTGCTTCAACCATCTTCATAGAAGAGATATGCTTGGCAATAATTGGGAGATTGATTGACTCGTCCAAGGTGATTTGACGTTTAGGGGGAAGAGGCGGTCCTACATTCTTGGAGAGAACAAGTTTTTTCTTGATAGGCCTTTCGGCAGAAGCCTCACCTTCAACCTTTACCTTCTCTTTCTCTTTGTCCTTCTCTCCTATTTTTGAAGAGAGAGGCGGGGAGTTCATTTTGGAAATGCAGGCGGGCCAGCTCGTCTCTCTGCTTTTTGTAAGTGGTCGAGCCACTGCTCAGGGGTTTCTTTCTTTCAGCCTCACTAAGACTCCTCAACTGGAGCATATTGGGCTTTACTTGCTCTGTGTTAACCTGCCAATGGGAAAGGACAGGTTAAAGACAAGGTACATGAAATGAAAACACACGCGAATTGTCAAGTTGATCGCCTCCTACCTTTCGTAGCCATCAGCAGGTAAATGATAAATAGTCTCCACTTAGCGATCACGTTCTTGCAATCGCTCCCCCCACTAGAGGCCTTGGGTTGGAAAAGGGTTTGGAAAATGTGGGGAGGCATATCCTCGCCAAGCGCGACTTCCTTCTACAAAAGGAAGGCCCCAGCCAGTTGTCTCCATGCATTGGGCACTAATTGGGTCGGAGCTAAGTTACACTGCCTAAAGATAAATCTAAAGAAAGGATGTAAAGGTAACCTTAACCCCCAGTCAAAATTGCCTCACTCACAGCCACACACCCCTCCCTAGGAAAGCAGTCTCTCTCCTCTTGGGTCAGTGCAAGCATCTCTATGTCGTCAGGGATACTATACATCTCCATATAAGTTTCCGGCTCACTTTCCTTTATATTCGTTGACCATAAGGAATCTCCCACCTAACACTATAATCAATGGGGCCCTCCTGTATCATCCAGGTACTGTGGGTCCCCCCTTCACTTCCATAATCCTCCCAGTGGGGATAACTGGAGGAAGCCCAGCTTCCGCACATATTAGGTCCATATCTACCCTAGGTGACCCCTTGCCTACAATGAGGAAGCCATGAAGAGTAAAAGAAGTGGAAAAGAAAAATGCCTCGATAGGGGAAAAAATACTTACACAAACACCAAAAATTCAAGTCCCAAATGGTTTTGAAGTGAGAAGAAGGCAATCAATCATCGACGGCAAGTCCATGTATCATATGAATAATAATATCTAGACTTAGGGGACTGATGTTACTTATATAAATAATTGTAAAAATGAATGCGCCACGTGGTGGAATGAAAAGCTCGCACGTAGCGTAAAAACATAGCAGCCCGATTCTATAAGCGTTAAGGTGAACTTAGCCTAAAGGGCCATCCGTTTGACCCCCTTTGTGTAGGGATCCCCAATGCAATCCTATCCTTAGTGAGGCAATTAGTCAACCAATACCAGAAGCTATGAAGTGATTGATAAGACAACTTACTGTCACGCCGTCTCCGCATACCAACGCAGTCAATCCTTAGCCCATAAATAAAGATGTGGAAATCTTAGCATCAAATGGTTTGATTGATTGATTGACATCAATAAGAACCATTGGATCTAGTATACCCGCGTGTTGGCCATCCAACGAAGCTCTTTCCCCTTACGTTGAGTATAAAAAGCCACACTTAACACAATTGGAGGCTAATGCAAGCTGACACATCCAAAGTAAACCTTGATTCTCTCTACTACACTCAACGGCCGACCCTTTTTTATGCACAAAACAATTATAATAGCAACCTATTAAATGTTGTGGATCACTCCCTTAATTGATTCATCAATATAACTAGTAGTTTGACTCGAGCAATTGCGATTCGATTTACAAAGATGTTATATCCTAATTACATGAAAAAATAATTGTAGAATCTACCCTGAAATTAGGGGTGGACAAAATGTCCAAACCAAACCAAGCGATTCGATTCGGTTCTACAAAAAAATAATAGTTTTGGTTCTTCGAACAAAAACAAATTGATTTGGTTCTGATTTTAGAACCAAGAACCAAACCGATAACCAAACTTAATTTATAATTTTAATTTTTGTATGAATTTGATTTCATGTTGATTGAAGCCAGCCCAATAGCCATTATTTTGGTATAGCCCATAAAACGTGCATACCCTATTAATTTCAATTGTATTCAATATTTGTGTTTAAACATCACTTCAATGCATTATTTCAAACTAAAACTGTCAAAGTCCTCGGACACCTTCCTAAATTTCTAATCCCTCAAACCTCAACAACGCAAATTTTCTGTGCGGAAACTCCAACTTTGTCGCCACCAATTTACCGTTCCTTCAAAGTTCAAGCCATCAAGATTCAAGGGTAATATATAGTAAAAAAATATCATAATTTACTAGATATATTTCTTTTCTTTCATAGTTTTTTGTGCAACTTTATACATATTAGTCAAAGATTCTATTCAGACAATATTTTTATTGATTCGTGATCTAAGTCAATTAAAAAAAGAAGAAGTTAAAGTAGACTACAAGTATTTTTTTTTATTATTATTCAATATTATATTATTTTTTAGAATTTGGTATAGTACGACGTATGTTATCATGATGGGTCAATCTCACATTTATTCAATATAAAGCTTTTGTTTCTACTTTTATTTTTTTACTCGTATAAGCGTTGTTAAATGTTAATTGAAATTTTGTCTTCTCTATTTGGTAATTTAGATGGATTCTGATGTAGAAGAAATTGTAAAGCAGCCTAAAAAGAGGCCAGAGGTATGGGTACATTTCATGAAATTATCGAATGGGAAGACTGCAAAATGTAATTACTATAAGAAAGTCTACAAGTGTAATGGAACTTCTACATTGCGAAAGCACTTAAAAACTTGTTTTGCCTATAAATGTACTAAGACGGATGACAAGAAAATGGTTCTAAAACAACAAAAAATTGATGATTGTAATTGTGCTAATGGTGAGGGTGACAAATGATATATTATGGCATCATTATTTGATAAAAATAAGTGTCGAAAAGCTAGCATTGTTTAGAATGGTGATTACTGATGAATTGTCTTTTTCCTTTTCTTGGAGGGTGAGGGCTTCAAAGCATTTTTGCAAGAACTTTGCCAAAAATTTATGGTTCCTAGTCGTAGAACTATTGCCAGAGATGTGCTTCATCTCTACCATGAAACAAAAGAGACCTTAAGGGACAAATTTATCAAAAATAGGCAGAGAATTTCTTTAACCATGGATTGTTGGACCACAATTCAAAATATATGTTACACGGTAGTCACAGCACACTATATTGATAAAGATTAGAGATTACATAAGAGGATATTAAAATTTTCCGTTGTTCCATATCATAAAGGGGAGACATATGGAAAACTTATTGAGAATTGTTTGCTTGAATGGGGAATAGAGCATGTATGTACTGTGGACAATGCAAACACAAATGATGCTGCAATCATTTATATGAAAAAAAATTGAAGAATGGGGAACCCGATGGTATGATTTTAGGTGGCTCTTATTTGTATGTCTGTTATTCTGCACACATAGTTAATTTAATTGTGAATGAGGGGTTGAAAGATTTCAATGCATCAATAGCAAGCATTCACAATGCGATCAAGTATTTTCAATTATCTTCTTCCCGATTGATGAAATTTAAATGTTGTATTGAAAGGGAGAAGAAAGAATGAAAACAACTTGCGATTTTAGATGTACTTACTCGATGGAATTCAACATTCTTAATGTTGGATAGTGCATTGAAGATTGAGAAAGGATTTGACCGAATGGAGGAAGAGGATGGACTTTACTACAAATATTTTGATGAGCGTGAAGATGGAAAAGAAAGAGAAGGGCAGCCAACAACTTATGATTAGGATAGAGCTAGAAAATTTGCCAAATTTTTAAGAATATTTTATGAAGTTTGAAATTTTAGTGCTTCATTGAATGTTACCTCTAATATTTACTTCAATGAAGTTTGTAAAATTGAGCAGATTTTGAAGAGAATAAGTGATAAACATGATAATGTGTTGGTTAATATGGCTAGCAACATGAAGGGTAAGTTTGACGAGTATTGGGAAAATGTTGATAAGATGAAGAAAATGTTGTCTGTAGTAGTTGTGCTTGATCTACAATATAAATTCGAGTTTGGTGTACATTGTATTGGCATTATGTATGACTCTGGTAGGATTGAATCCACAAAAAATGAAGTCGATAAATTATAGTATACTTTGTATAATCAGTACAATGGATGGGAAAGCGATACTGATGGTGGAATCACTTTGTTGGATGGTTTTGAAGATGATTGGAATGACTTTGATAAATTCGATTTTGGGTACAAGAAATAAAAAACTAGCAAAGACAATTTGTATGGAAAAGATGAGATTCAAAGATAATTGATGGAACCAAAAGAAGATGCAGATGATGCAAATTTTGATATTTTGAATTGGTGGAAGATAAATACTCGAACAGTTGAGGCTTTAATTTGTACCCAAACTTGGTTACGAGAAGAATCTAGGCTTTTGAGAGTAACTCAAGACAAAATTTGCATTGAGAAGACGTAGTTCTATGAAGAAATTGAATCTCGTAAAATTTATTTTTTAAAATATTATTACGTTACATCTTATTAATTGTAAATGGTTTTAATTTATTTTTGTTTGTTTTAATTGTGCATTTTGAATTATGTTTGTAGAGTTTCTCAAAGTTGCAACATAAGTAATGGAGTATTAAACGGTTAATGATTATCTGCTGGTAAGGGCTACGTTGCTTTTTTTAGAAAAAACTCTTTTTTTTTTTTTTTTTAAACAATAGAGACTCTTTATTCAATGCAAACCCTCACTTAGGGCGGAGGAACACCGTAGTAACAGACCATCAACCAATCAAAAATAACAAATAAACTAAATGCCTATCAATATAAACCAACAACGCAAAATAGCCTATCTTTTCTTACGAAGCTACAACACCCCCATCCTATCCAAACGAATCAACCCCCGACAAAAAAAATGGCAGTTCCATACAACTCGTCCGCAACCTAATTAGCTTCTCTATACTTATGAATAACATGGAAATCAAACTACTTTAAAAGTTCAATTAGGACTTCCCAAAAATCCCACAAGTACCATAGCATGCATTTCCTTACCAAAATCCAAGACAACACTAGCAAAGAATCCCATTCAATATCCACCTGATATAAACCCAAATCCTGACACAAGGTCAGTCCATCAATAAGCGTCCTCAGTTTCGCTTCATTGTTAGAACCATATCCAAAGAAAGAAGAAAAGCCCGCAACCAATTTGTCCATATCATCCCTAACAACTCCACCACCACCACCGGCCATACTTGGGTTGCCTAGACAACTCCCACCTACATTGAGTTAAACTCTACCAACTGCAAGTTCAATCCATTTGATAACCCGAAAATGTCTCTTAAGAGACACCACAGGAGAAATATCAAGGTTTTCAGAAGTAATTCTTCAGACTGCGAAAGAGCTCGGACCTTTTTCAGATTGGCTGACACATATTGCAACCAAAATTCTATTGAACAGAAAATCTCCTCCACAGTTTCATGATTACCCTCCATTCTAGCTTTACGACGTCCCATCCATAATCTCTACGTTAACATAGTTGGAAGTAGCCCATGTAAACATCCAACATGTGATTGTTTTGATGCTCTAGCCTACCATACATTAATTCTATCATACTAGTTTTGTTTAGACCTCTATTTTATGCCCAAAACCACAGATACTTTTCTCCGGACTTCATTAGCAACATCGCCCGTACTTAGAACATGGTTGATAGTTTCTTCATTACCTATAAGGCAACAATCACAACGAGAAGCTAAGGCTACACCCATTTGACGAACTCAACAATCAACACTTAAAGCTCTCGATAAAGCTTTCCACGTTGAAACTGACATTCTTTTTGGTATTGCAGAATGCCATACCCATTTCACTCAAGAGGTATGGGGAAATCGAGCTCTTATCATGTCCCATGCACTGCTGGAAGAAAAAGTACCTTGACCACTTGGTTTCCAAATAAGAACATCCTCCCCTTCTCTACATTTACTCACCTTAGCCATAACACTAGCAGCTTTGTCTTCCCCAACGAGTTGCAGTAACCGATCAACATTCTAACCACTATCCAAGCAGACATCTTTGATTTTAAGAGCTGGTTGATCAATATGTGTTACATGCCTGGAGAAAGGACCATCATCTAACCAATGAGCATACCAGAACGAGATAGAACCCTCCCTGATTCAACATTGACTATTGTTGATCACCTCATGAATGCATCAAACTACAGAGCACCAAAATCAAGAGCCAATCCAGCGTAGAGTCGAGACATCAACCAAACCATGTTTAGCATATTTAGCACGAAAAAATTTAGCCCATAAACAATCTGATAATAGTAATTTCCATGCAAACTTCATGTGTAAGGCACGTTGGACATCTTTAAATCTTTTAACCCCAATTCTACCCTCAACCACTGGTCTGCAAAGTTGCTCCCAAGAACATCATTTTTTTCCTAGCCCTTCCATTAACCTCACCCCAAAAGAAGGATGAGAGAATGGAGTAAAGTCTTTTAAAAATAGATTTTGGGACATTCAACATTGACAACAAATAAGTAGCCATACACGTGAGGACATGACAAAGTAAAACCAACCTATCCCCTTGTGACAACAATTGAAGCTTCCAACCTGCAATTTTCATCCTAATTTTCTCCACCAGAGGCTCAAGATGGCGAGCCGTCAAACGGCTCTGTACTACTGGAACTCCTAAGTAAATAACTGAAACTGACCTTCTTTAAAGCTTGTCTCCCTAAGTGTCCCTCCTCTTAGAGCCACTGAGCAATTTTTTGACAAGAATATAGTTGACTTCTCCTTACTGATCTTTTGACCAGACCAGCTCTCATATAGGAGTAAAACCTTCATGAGTTCTTTGATGGACCTTTTACCTCCATTAGCAAAAATAACTAAATCATCAGCATACATCAAATGAGTTATCACACGTGCGCCCCTTGGATGTGAGAAAAACCCAATTCATCCCCCCTCAAAGCTCCTTTTCAACAACCTAGTCAGCACTTCTTTCATGATAATGAACAAATAAGGGGACAAAGGATCCCTCTGACGAAGACCTCGAGAAGATTTAAAGAAACCTTGCATAGTTCCATTCATCATAAGTGAAAACCATGGTGTGGATATGCATTGATCAATTAATTTACAAAACCTCGCGGGGAACCCATAGAATGATAATACATGAATTAAGAACCCAAAGGGCTAAGTTGCTTGACTTGGTCATTTTGTCACCACTCTTGCCTATTAGTTTCGAGTTTTAATTNCTATTAAACGGTTAATGATTATCTGATGGTAAGGGCTAAGTAGTTTGGCTTGGTCATTTTGTCACCACACATGCCTATTAGTTTCAAGTTTTAACTTTATACTTCAATTTCATATTTCATTTTTCTTATATAGCTCTAACAGCTTCATGTAAAGGAATTGATTTGACGGAGAATGAAAATGAAACTCGATATTATTAAATTCTCGCAATGACTCATTTGTTTATATATTGTTTGTTAGCTTGGACTTTTATCATCTTGATTATTGATAATTTGAACTTGCTAAATATTTTATGCTTATATTTTTTATTTAAGTATAACTTATGGATATGATACAAGTCTGAAAATTTAAGTAATAGTACTAGAACTACATCAAACTGAACCAAAACCAAATGGTTCGGTTCTATTCCGCATCTTAAAAAAAAAAAAAAAAAACTATTTGGTTTCATTATAAAAAAAAATCAATGGTTCATGGTTCGGTTCGATTCAGAATCAAATGGAACCACGTCCACTCCTACCTGAAATGACACATAATATCTATTATCACGTTTCGGCAGCATAGTGGTATCCAATAATAATTGAAACGGCTAAAATATGGCTTATTTGGAAGTTTAATTATTTAAAAACTAATTATTTGTCATGACAGAATTAAGTTTACTCAATATAAGATCCATCTGGATAATTAATGCAGTCATTTCCGATGTATATAATTATTAGAGAGTAAAAATTGAGTGGGAGAAGTGAGTATTTGCCGTGTAAACAAGTTCTAAAGTGAGCGTTTGCCACGTAAACAAGCTCTACCGGTAAGGATTATGAAATTTATTCGTCTTTATTAGATTAATTTGATCACCGACTGTTGTTAGTCATTGGTGTTAAATGAAGCGTTCATGATCAATTTACATGATTTATATAGTAATCTTTTGTAATAATTTGTTTGGTTTTTATGTTTGTTCATATTGTTATAGGATTGAGCCATGTATGAAAGGCATACATTGGTATGATTTTATGCGATTTTTTCTTCACAAATTTTTTTATGATCAATTAAATTTGAACTGATGACTACAAATTAATAGTCTTAGCATTTTATATTTATGAATAATTACAAACCTATGTTGAGTTGTTCTATTGTGGTTTGAGCACTACAAGAAATTTCATTTTTGAGGACGGATTTTATTTTTTGGTTAAATTTTTTTCTCGAAGATCTTTTTCCATGAAACAACATAAAATGATTTTTACGACCAAAATTTTCGTTGCTAAATGTGAATTTGTGTACTGTGGTATATGTAATTATTTTTATTTTTATTTTAATTGAAGTAGGGCATATATTTTTAATTGTGAATAAAGATGAGGGGTTATAAAAAAGATAAAAGGGTTAGTAATTAATTTATAACTAATAAGGTTTATAGTTTCATATGTTAGATTATAAGGGGATGTGGTTGAGAAAAATATTAAATTAATAATACTTGTATTATTATTGGTCTTTGTAAATTTTTAAAATGAAGGTTATTAAAGTAACTTTTATTATTATATTTTTTATGTCCCATCACGAGTTTATGTGAGAATAGATCGTCTATTAGTAAAAGAAAATTTTTAATGACGATCTAAATATCTCTTAGTTACCGGCTTGTTTCAACTTAGAAAAATAACTACTATATCTAGTTTTTTTTTTTTTTGCAAACCATTATACAAGGCCGACCTTAGGCTTTGCGTAGGTTGTTGCCTAGGGCCCCAAACATATGAAAGCCCCATAAAATAAGGCTTGCATATTCTAATCATGTAATTTTGACTGAAGTTATTATTAGTCATAGTATTTTTATGGTCCATTAAAATAGGTCCAAAATCTTCTTTCTACTAGAACATGATGACTGTGGCATTGAATTCAGAAATCGTAACATGCACGCTTTTGAAAAAAAATAATAATAATCCATGCATGCTCTTGTGGTTCCTTCCTTTCTTCAAAATTCATTCCCACTTATAATCTTCCTTCAAATTTCTGAAATCAATCGCCATCTTGGCTTTATTTTTCAATCTTCAATCATAATTCATAAATCACAATAGAAAATGAAAATATTAGAAAAAGTGAAAAAAAAAAATCAATTTTCTTTGTTCTCCAAAGTTATCGTATTTTTCAATCTGAAATCGTGGGAAATTATCTCGCCTAAGTTGTCTCGTTGAAGCCTTCAGCCAAAAGATCGGAGATAGAGTCATTTTTTGATTGAAAAACGCAAGTCCGACCCTAATAATTCCTAGAGGGGGTGAACAGGTATTTGATGCGGAATTAAAAATTAACTAACATGCAATAAGTCACAAATTAATTATCTCTATATAGTTAATCAATCAATCCAATTTTCCTATGTTGAATTACCGCAGTTTGAACGTAATAAACAGTAAAACATAAAGCAGTAAAGAACACAAGAATTGTTCACGGAGAAACCCAACTGGGAAAAACTCTGGGTACTTTGCCAGTCAATCCACTATAAACGATTCAGCACTTACAGTCTACCAGACTAGACGACGACACGAACTATCTGATCTTCTGACTGCAATTCTTACAGCTCTCTTGAATTCTGTGCTCCCTTGAACTAATTCCAGCTGAAATAACCAACGCTCTCCTAGAACTCCGCTATCCTGCAGCAGCCACTAGTTTGGTAGAATCGTCTATCTCATGTGGATCACAAAGAACAACCCGTTCTTCACTGACTGGAACTCTAGTCGACTTCCTTGATCTTCAGCACTCTCTAACAGATATGTAGGAAGTAGGTTTTTGATATTTGGATGTAGGATTCGATGTTTTTCTGACCAAAACACTTAAGCAAGATGAAGATTGAAAGAAGTAATCAATAGATATCTCTCACAGATGAAGCTCTCT
>CAIGRQ010258071.1:0-16186 GCA_903798375.1 Fraxinus sp. D2006-0159 | reverse complement strand
AGTTTCATGGGCAAATTGGTTTTGCTCATGCAGCCGCATGGACCAATTTTCTGGCAAGAATTTTCAATTTTATTTAGTTTTCTAGTTTGATTCAATTACCTTTTTTTAGTATCTTTTAGCACATTTTGCGCCCAATTTCGTGGCAAATATGATTTTCTTAGTTTTCATATAAATATTTTGCATTATGTCATTGTAAAAAAANCCGTGCTGACTAGAAATCCTGGGTCCGCCACTGGCTGCATGGCTAGTACCCGAGAGTTTCATGGGCAAATTGGTTTTGCTCATGCAGCCGCATGGACCAATTTTCTGGCAAGAATTTTCAATTTTATTTAGTTTTCTAGTTTGATTCAATTACCTTTTTTTAGTATCTTTTAGCACATTTTGCGCCCAATTTCGTGGCAAATATGATTTTCTTAGTTTTCATATAAATATTTTGCATTATGTCATTGTAAAAAAAACTTTGGACATTATTATGAGATTTATACAACTTTGGTGAGATTTATCCCTTTAATTTTCTTGGTGGTTTAAAGATCTAATTGAACTTATCAAAAGGATATTGTGGTCTTTTTGTGACGTTCCCATTTCACGGTTCTTATTCCGGATAATCAACGGGTCGAATTTATTACGCATAATCTCGGTTCTTGATACAAGTCGAACAACGAGTCGGATATATCTTTGCGCGATGTGATTTCTAGCTTTTTTGGGTTGGTTCCATCTTGTTCGTGGGTCCCCAAGATCAATTCTTGGCTAGGTTCACATTAATTCTCTTTTCTTTCTCCCTCTTCCTTTTCCTCTTCCACTACCACCGTAAACGAAGATTTATTTAGTTACAAATCACATTATTCTTAATACACATAAAACCAAGTAATTGTACTAACAAAGACAGGGAAATAGCTCTGAAATCAATTTTCGGTAACCTGAACAATGTAGGTCTTTATGGATTGTCAAAACGGAAGGATTACAAGGGGAAACAAAGCGATCAGAGTGAATAGGGTATATAAAGTAGAGGATCAGATGTAACTGAAGGAATTGTCTAGGGGTTTCGTCAAGTGGTTCAGTAGTTGAGAAAATAACACCCTCTTTACCTCGATTTGCACTGGTTAATGAGTTGAAACACGAGAAAGCTTGCGAAAACCTTGCCCACGTAACATCCGCCGGTTCATTTCCCACCCTTTATCCAAAAACACAAACGAAATGAAGAAAAATAAAATAAAATTTTATATATGTATACACAATGTGTGCTTGGGAGAGAAATGAAAAAAAGGTCAATTTTGCAACTGCTAGGATGTGTAGAGAGAAAAAAACTTATATGCAAAAGAAATGGTTGGGGGAAAGTGGAGTTTTGGAGTAAGTGAAGGTGGAGTTTTTAAAATTGCGATTTGTGATTAGTGTATTTCATTCATCGAATTAATGCTACTTAATCTTGATATTTATTTTGATTATTAGAGTTTTTAAGACATTTTAATGTGTGTTTTAACATTATTTTATATAGGAAAAATTGCAGTCACGGACCAAACCTTTTACTTTTTCTTGCAGATTTTGTCCAAACCTTTCATTTGTATCACCCACGGTACCAAACCTTTAAACAATTCGCACCCGGAGTCCAAATTGACAGAAATCGTTAGTTGACCAATAATTAAATGTTCGACCAATTATTGACCAATTTTTAAAGGGTAAATATGTAACTTTACATTTTTTATATGAAAAAAAATTAAGATAAAAGAATTAAATTAAAAAAGAAAAAATCCAAACTACTGTTCACCCCACCCCCACCCCAATCATTTCCTTCTACACCCTACATATACCCAAGAGCATCCACCGCTTGCAATATGCCAATATCTAATTCACCGCCTTATTCAGATTTTGGGCATTTTTGCTCAAGGAAAGAGAAAGGCTGAAAACGAGGGTAATTCGTAGATAAAGCTCTGGAGATCTTTGAGAAGATGAAGGTGTTTACTCTTCCACTCTAAATTACAACAATATGCAGTCACTTTAATTGAGCGTGGACTAACCGGACAAAGTTCTATCTTTAGTGCAAGAAACGGAGGAGAAAAATATTGCTGCAAACATTTATACTTACAATCTGTTGATTAATAGTTATACTTCTCTAAAAGACATTAATGTCTGGAGAGGATGAAAAGAAATAAAGTGAAACACGATTGGTTTACTAATGCGAATCTAGCCACCATTTATGTTAATTCTTCTTTACCAGTCTCGGCTTCTGCCTCGCCACGTGACAGAACATGAACAGTCCCGACTTTTTAGAAGGAGATGATAAGGGTGAGGGTGGGGAAGAAGATGAACAGTAACTTGGATTTTTCTTTTAATTTAATTCTTTTATCTTAATTATTTTAATATGAAAAATGTAAAGATACATATTTACCCTTTAAAAATCGGTCAAACATTTTTAATAACCAGTTGATTGCCAAAGATAGTTAAACCTGAAGCCCACGTTTGACAAATTTCCAAACCAACCTTGGGTGGTACAAATGAAAGGTTTGGACAAAGTCTGCAAAAAAGTGAAATGTTTGGTATCGTGGCTGCAATTTTCCCTTTTCTATATTAGGTGAATTGGAGAGAATTGTGTAAAACTTGGAGAAAAGAGTGAAATTGGCATGAATTAAGGAGAAGTTAATGTTGATTTGGTGAAACAGATGACTAGAGGCTAAATTGAAAGAAAGAAGTGAATAATGATGAAAAATTGTGAAATCCAAAGTCTGAGGATTCAATTTTAACTTTTCAATAGTTGATTTGGACCGCAAAATGACAATTAAAAATTGCCAGGAGTCAATGGATACACTTAAAAGTAAAAAATGAGTGAAATATGGTCAAAATACTTTCACAAATCAATTTTTAACAACACAAGTATGAACCAGATTTTTATTCGGAGATCGACACCCCATTTTTGACATGGTAAAAGTTAGAATTGAAAAAAAAAAAAAGAAAAAAGAAAAAAAGAAGAAGCTATTTCTAGTAAAGTTGTAGCTTTTGAGTTATCTTTCTAATGCATTTTGAATCGTCTCAATTGGATATCGGAGAGAAAGTTATGATAAAAATACTGAAAAATTTTTAGGTTGTAGTAGCAGAGATGGCGCCCAAGTGCCCGCTCTCGGGAAAAATGACATATTTGCGGCGCCCAGGTGCCCACGCTGCGAACAATTAGGCTTTTCAAGTTTAATACATCTTTTAAAAGCCTAAATTCAATCCAACTCGTTTAAGGGCTTCAATAAGGCATAAATACCAATCTAGAAACCACTTTTCAAGCACAATTCAACGTGGCAAGAATTAAGAAATCAAGCACGGAGGCAAAAATAACATCAAAGAGAAGATTGATTAAAGCTTCAAAAGAGTTTATTTCTCTTCCTCTTTATGTTATTAATTATGATGTTTAGATTTTTTTTTATCTTTTTATCATGAACTAAACTTCTAATTTAGGGTTTGATGTAACCAAACTTGAAACTATAGTTTGGTTTCAATTACCTGATCAATAATTTAATAATCTGAAACTTTAAATTTCAGCACTCGAATGAAGGAAAGTTAGGCGCGATCTCAAAATAACATAACCTAGATTTTATAGGTTTTAAAAGAAAGTATAAAATATTTGAAGCATGTTCCACATGAGAACCATGAACTTGATGATTTCTATAATTATATAATAGAAAAATATAGTTGATAGCTAGATGAAATCTTGACCCTAACCTTTCTTATATTGATTTTATTTCTTAAAACTTGCATTCATTCGTTGAATTCGTCACAACACTCACATTTAATAGTTCAAAACCATTGATTTCATCATTCAACTATTTAGATAAAATAGAGGCTACATAATTATAGTAATTAGTATAAAATGAATTTCAATCCCCGTGGGTTCGACATCATACTTAATCTTCATATTACAAACTTGACACTATACACTTACAGTATATTTACATTATAGAGAATGCTTAACAAGTTTTTGGCGCCGTTGTCAGAGATTGTTTTATTTGATTTTTACTAATATTATTACTGATTAGCTTTTGTTTTAATTTAGATTTCTTTACTTTAAATAGTTGTTTGTTGTTTGTTTTAGGTTTATGCAAAGGTCGAGGAGCATTTACTATTACCCATTGATCCTAAAAAAGAAAAACCTTCTGGTATTTAAGGGGTATAAAGAGAAACGAACTCGAAACAATGGTAGAACAAGCAGAACAAGTAGCAAATCAGAACAATCAATAGCGATTTATTAGAGTTTGTGTCACACCAGTTGTCAATGACAACTACTCTAGTATTGCACACTAGGCGATAGCTGTAATTAATTTCGAACTGAAGTCAGGTTTGATCCATGTGGTGCAGCAAAACTAATTTGGGAAATCTCCACAAGATGATCCTAATGCTCATTTGGCTTCCTTTCCCGAAATTTATGATACCGTGAAGTTGAACGGAGTTGTTGAAGAGACAATCAAACTCTGTCTATTTTCCTTCTCCTTGAGGTATAAAACCAAAGCATGGTTTCAATCATTGTCGTATAGATCCATCACTACTATGGAGGGGTAGGCTCACAAATTCCTAACCAAATTCTTCCCCCTTCTAAGGCAGCTCAATTGTAGAGTGAGATTAACCAGTTCAGACAAGCAGACTTCAAACCATTCTACGGGGCTTTGGAGAGATTCAAAGATCTATTTAGAAGATTTCCTCAGCATGGTTATTGGAATTGGATGCAAATAGAAATCTTCTACAATGAATTAAATGGTCAGACAAGGACAGTAGTAGATGTTGCAGCAGGAGGTACTTTGATGTCTAAGACTGCAGATGCCACCTATTCATTGTTGGAAGAAATAGCCCCCAACAACTATAATGGCTAAGCGAGTGTTCAAATGCAAAGAAAGTTACTGGTCTTTATGAGGTGGATCCCATTACAGCTTTAGTAGCATATATGGGATCACTCACAACTCAAATAGGTGCATTAACATCATAGGGAACTCAACCAAAGACGGTATCTATTATGGTTGCTTCTACATCGCACCAAGAGTCTATGATAGAGAGTGAGCAAATCCATTATGTAAATTGCAAAAATTTCAATCAAAGATGAAACTACTTAACAAACTACTACCATTTAAGCTGCAAAATCATAAGAACCTCTCTTATGGTAACAAAGTAAATGTGCAGCAACCTCCTCCTGAGTTCAATAATCAGGCTTCTCAAGGAAAGCCATCACTGGAGGACATTTTGAGAACGTTTATTTCAGAGACTAAGGCGAGGTTCAACAAGGGTGTTAAGACTTGACAAGATCGAAACTCATATGACCAACATGGGTGTCACAGTGAAAAATCGAGAGGTACAAATTGGTCAGCTAGCACCAGCAATAAATTCCCAACAGAAAGTGATGTTTCTCAGTAACACAGAAGGAAATCTAAGGGAGCATTGCAATGTTATCACATTAAGTGGTAAGAGATTGGAGAGAGTAAGCCTACAGAGGCTTTGGTTCCTACACCTGCTTCAGATCATGTTGAAGAGCAGAAGATTAAGGTAGAGGCAGCAAAGAAGGTTCCTAAGCCTAACTCAATCTCATTCCCTGATAATCACAGATCTTGAAGCCATCACTGCCATATCCATAGAGGTTTTCAAAAAAGAAGTTTGATGAGCAGTTTGCAAAATTTCTGGAAGTCTTCGAAAAAATTCACATCAACATTCCTTTTGCAAATGTCTTGACTCAAGTGTCGAATTATGCCAAGTTTTTAAAGGAAGTGATGTCAACGAAAAGGAAGTTGGAAGATTTTGAGATAATGAAAATAACATAAGAATGTAGGCCATTCTCCAAAAGAAGTCCCCTGAGAAACTCAAGATTCGGGTAGCTTCATAATTCTTTGTACAATTGGTACTTCTACTTTTCATAAGGCATTGTGTGACCTTGGAGCTAGCATCAATTTGATACCACTATCTATATTGAAGAAGTTGGGCCTTGGAGAAGTGAAACAAACTAAAATTACTTTGCAAGTAGCTGATATATCCATCACATACCCTACAGGTATCATTAAAGATGTATTGATAAAAGTATAAAAGTTCATCTTTTCGATGGACTTCGTGGTTCTAGACATGGAAGAAGATCAAGAATTACCATTAATTTTTGGTCGGCCTTTGTTGACAATCAGAAGAGCTTTAATTGATGTCTGAGGAAAATTGACACTATTGATGAATGAAGAGCACGACATGATCAACATCTATCCAACAAAGAAATCCCCAAAAAAGTAAAGAAATCTCCACATGGTCTAATCAATTAATGTAGTGGTGGGTGAAAATCATAAAAGAGAATTGTTCTATGATCCTCTAGAGCAATATATTGCAACCATTTATTTAAGAAGCGATACATCTTCTACTGGAAGCTACATAGGAAGCAAGGAAGTGATTGACTTTCTCTTAGCTCATGAAACTTACCCACAAGAAGGAAAGAACAACTACATAAAAGAACCTTTGAAACCTCCCTACATTGTTAAATTAAAAGAGGTAAAGGCTATATCGAAGCTGAAGCCACCTCCTAGTCCTCGTGGCCATGCTATTCTAAAGAAATATTCAAAGCCAAGGAAAAAGTTTGGAAACGTGAAGGGAAGAGTACATCTTGAAGATCTAATTTAAGGCATTCCAACAACGCCAATCTAATAACATTAAAGAAGCGCTTTTTGGGAGGCAACCCAAACTTTTTATCTTCTATCTTTGGATATTAGTTTATATTTTGATTTTTAGTAATTGTGCACTTACGAAAACAAGTAATTGTGCACTTACGAAAACAAGTAATTGTGCACCATCGTATCACCATCATGCCAATAGTAATGAAGACAACCAAAGTTTTCATTGAAGGAAGTTCTCCTCCTTTTCCTTTAATTTCACATTGGAAATAATGTTTAATTTAAATTTTGGGTGTTGGGAATATTAATTGTCTTATTGCTTAATTGTTAGTTGCTTTAGTGTAATTGTTAAATAAAAAATATTTTGTATGTTTGTGTGAGTATAACCTTACCGGCATTGGTGTATATACTTGAAACATGTATTGGTTTATGAATTGTAATGGAGATATGTGTTTTAGTTTAAATGTTTACTTATACATGTGAAACATACTCATTCACGTGAATTGATTGTAACTTTGTACATGAATATGCTGATTCACCTGATTTAGGTTGAAATAGAGAACTTAAATTGCTTAATCCCAAAATGTATTATTCATTACATCCTTAATATTATATAGTATAATTTGGGGTGTTCGAGCCGGTAAAAGAGATGATTTAGGCATGTGGTGATTTCATGCATGTTGAAAAAAAATATTGACGTGAAATGTCTTTAACTTTCAAGTATGAATTAGATGATGATTGTATACTAGGGATCTAACCCCTTTTATTTTTTTCTTTTCTTGTAAAGAAAAAGAACATTGTACTTGTTAACTATATGCTTCATGCCGCACCTTTTTTACTGGAGTTAATAAGTCCTTAAGGATATCTTGAAACCCAGTACCCTTTAACCATTAAAGTTGGAAAATTATCAACTAAAAGCTTGTTATGGGGTCAAGAAAAGAGAAAATGGTGAGATTGATTTTGAGCTAAAAATATCAATATAAGCAAGTAATTGTGCACTTACGAAATAATTTGGGATAACTAGTGGATTTGAATCACTTGGTATAAGTTTGATTGCTGAAACACTCATAAATTAGGATAATCATCACATGCATAAATTGTTGACATTGCCTGATAGATTAAACCAAATTTGAGTGGTGTAAGAATTCGGAATTGAAAATCAACCTTAGAGTACATCGTTGGGAAGAGAATAAAAGAAAACAAGTTTGGGAGTGTGTGAATCCCACGAGAGAAGAAAGAATACATCTGACTTTCAAAGTCAGGAACTGAACCAACTTATTAATGTACAACATTGCACTTGATTCTTTTCACACCGCCGTTTTGCATTGGATAAGTAAGAATTTGGCTTTTACATTATAACTTTGAAGCAATTTATAAGCTTGATAAAATATTTTCAATCTTGAGTCATAAAGGCGAGGTATCTAACTACACTTGTTCTATATAAGTTTGTTTATTTAGTTCGTTTGTGTGATCATTAATCTGGTTCTTTTTCTTTATATTTGCTCGAGGACTAAAAAAGTAACAAGTTTGGGGGTGTTTGATTAGTTTTTTCACTCATCACATTAATGCTATTTAATCTTGATATTTCATTTGATTTTTAGATTTTTAGGACATTTTAATATGTGATTTGATGATGTTTTATAGATTAGGTGAATTTTGTAAAACTTGGAGAAAAGAGTGATATGGCATGAATTAAGGATAAGTTAATGCAGATTTGGTGAAAACTCGATGATTGGAAGCTAAATTAACAAAAAAAAAGTGAACAACAACGAAAAATGGTGAAATCCAAAGTTTGAGGACTCAATTACAACTTTTCAATAGTTGATTCGGACCACAAAATGAAAATTGAAGATCACTAGGAAAAAGTCAAAAATGAGTGGAATATGATCAAAATATTTTCACAAATAAACTTTTAATCGAACAAGTATGAACCAGATTTTTAGTTGGAGATTAAAACTCATTTTTGACCTAAAAAAAAAACACTATTTCTAGTAAAGTTGTAGCTTTTTGAATTATCTTTGTAACACACAGTGCTCTGGCGACCGCACCGCGTACATGCAGTTAGGGTATTTCAAGTATAATTCATCTTTTAAAAGTCAAATCCCAATCCAACTCATCGAAGGACTTCAAAAAGACATAAATACAAATTTAGATGCCACTTTTCAAGCACAATTTAATAGGGTAAGAAGGAAGAAATCAAGCAAGGAGGCAAGAAGAACATCAAAGAGGAGATTGATTAAAGCTTCGAAAGAGTTTTTATTTCTTTTCCTCTTTATGTTATTAATTATGATGTTTACATTTCTTTCTTTTGTCATGAACTAAACTTCTAATCTAGGGTTTGATGTAACTAAAACTTGAGATTATAGTTTGATTTTATTATAGTTATTTCTCTGAGATTTCTCTAATTATGTTTATTTGTCTGGTTTATTCTTAATGCTTTCAATTACCCGATCAACAATTGAATGATTTGATACTTTAAATTTCGGTACTCGAGAGAGAAAAATTTAGGCATGATCTCAGAATAACACAACTTAGATTTTATAGGTTTTGAGAGAAAGTATAAAATCTTTAAAGCATGTTCCACATAAAAACAATGAACTTGATAATTTCTAAATCTTAATTCGGAAAAGAGATATTGGAATTGAGTTATAGGAATAGTTTTTACTTGACACTTGCAAAAGGGAGTGAAATTAAATTATGGTTCTTTCTTATAGACTTTGGAAAATCAATTAGAAATAATTATATAATTGAGAAACATTGTTGATAATTAGGTGAGATCGTGACCCCTAGGCTTTCTAATATTGATTTATTTTTTAAAACTTGCATTCATTTGTTGAATTCGTCAAAAAATTACATCTAATAGTTCAAAACCATTGATTTCATAATTCGAATATGATAAAATAGAGCCTACATAATTATTGTAATTAGTATAAATTGAATTTCAATCTCTTTGGGTTCGACATCCGTACTTAATCTTTGTATTACAAAACTTGACACTATACACTTGCAGTATATTTACGTTATAAAAAACACGTAATAATTTGGTTTGTTGAAGTAAAAAAGAGAAAGCAAAGAGAAGACTTATGTTTTCTCTTTCGTAAAGAGAAGACTTTCAGATCGCTCCCTCTCTTTCTCATTCGCAACAACAGTGTACTCCCATCTTTCATCTTCAACTAGCTATGGCTGAGTATCAAGCCAAAAAGATGCCCAAGGTGTCATCTGCATTTCTATCTGTTTTTTCATTAAGGTTATTAGCACAATTGGATGAACAATTAAAAAGTGCTTGGAAATTCGTTTAATTGTTTCCTATACATGATAGTGGTGGTGGAGGAGGAAGAAGGAGAAATAAAGAGAATTTTTTTTATTTCTAATTTTTTAATAATTTATTTAGAACTCGTTTGTACTTTTTAAAAGAATTTGGAGTGTGATTACAATTATTTCTTTATTTTTATTTTTCTTTTGTTTAATTTAAATATTAAAAAAAAAAAGAAAAAGGTGACAACGTTTTGCACAATAAATTCCAAATGTCTTGTGCTAATAACTCTTTTTCTTGTCATGGAGTCATTCGGTTTAATCCATTGAACCTGTAACTTGGCATAATTGTTTAATTTCAAAAGTAATCAGCCCATATAATTTATTGAGGGCAAATGACATTGAGTGTTGTGGAAAGATTCAAAAATAAAACCTACGTACAAAAACAATAACGATAATATTTAATTTACACATATATATTGCATGTCTATCAAGTTGTATGTATTGCCATTTAAGATTATTATTCTCTAAAATTCTGCAAGTGCATTATATTTAATCAAGTAATAGAGCACTCAATAAAGTATCGTTCCACCCTGAACTAAGTATTTAATCTAGTTTTAATTAATACTAACTCTAATCGAATTGTCAATTTATGAATTGTTTATTTTTCTAACTAATTAACTAAACTAATATAATGAGCAACTAAGAAGCGTTTGTAAACCGATTAAAGGTATGTTATCCTCCTTTATAGATCCGTTTTAACACAATTCAAGGCCATGAAAACGCTTTTGTATTTTTGTTGAACAATGTTTTTATTTTGTTCAATAGTCTCACTCAAGTAAAATTAATCCTAATATCACATGTGATATTTTCGTATCTATGAAATAAGCAATCATAAAATAATGTATTAAAATAAAAAAAAAACATATTTAAATCATGCAATGTATAGAAGTATATCTCCAAGAGAAAATGGACGCGCACTTTTTTGTTTGGAAACTGAATTTTTTTTTTTTTTTTTTTTTTTGAAGTTGAGCCCATTGTAAAACTTAAAAATTATATTTTCTCCTTCCACAACAGAGAATTATTCTTTCGGGGTATTTTAAACTTGAAAAATATGTATGAAATTCCTATAAATTTTCAAAACACGCGTTATTTTATTTATTTATTAGTCTAAAATAGTTATAATACTTATTACACCTAAACTCGTAAGGTTAAAACATGATCTCCATGCTTTACGTATTTTTTAACTTTGCTAAACCGCCTCAAACGTAGGAGTGGGCCAAAAAAATTGACCAAAAAGAGTCGGGTCGGTTTGAACAAAAAAATTAGTTTGGTTCGATTAATTTTAACCATTAAGAAGTCGGATTGGGTTGGTTTCGACTTAAGTAACAAACACATCAATTAACTGACACAACCCGCTAATACTTTCTTTATTGATCTGCACTACACAAGAAAAAATATATACATAAAGAAAAACAAATGTTTTTAACCCAACATAGGTGAACAATTTTTATTTTTTTTTACTTGCACCAATTCCAAACCAGATTAACCAAACCAAACCGACCTAAACCGATTTGGTTAGGTTTGGTTTTGTTAGGTTTTAACAATTGGATTGGGTCGGTTTGAGTTGGAATTTACTAAAACCGATAAAGTCAGTTACGGTTCGGGTTGGACTCAAAACCAACTCAACCTATAGCATGTCTAGGTGTCAAGGGCCGCAGCTTCACTTAAGCCCCTTGACCCTATAGTAGCCGCAGTTTGCCCAACTTCAACCGCACATTGTAAATATTAGTTCAAATTTAAGTTGTAATTTCATTTACATTGTAATAGTTTATTTAAATTGTAAAATAGATAGAAATTAGAAAAGTTTAGTATGATTCTACGGCATTTAAACGTCTACTTCCGTCACTTAGATTTTTGTTCCGAATGTTATTATAGGGGGTATTAGTCTTTCAAGCATCTTTCAAGCTTTCTAATGTTTGCCCCATGCACTAGCCATTATAATTTCATACTTTCATGAATTGTAATTTCTAGGTTTTAAGTAATCAATGATCAAGTTATTTTCATTGCGTTTCAATTTTATGTTGCAAGCTTTCTACAAATTGTAATAGAATTTTCTTTCGTCCCGAAACAATCAAGAAAAGGTGAAAGGTAGTCTAGCAGAGCAGACTACTGCCGCACGTTGTCCCTTTCTGTGCTAAGAAGAAAGGTATCATGTGAAAGTTAGTATCAGACTGCGTCTCAAGACCCTCGATAAGAAAGCTCCGAATTCCTCGAACACCACAGATGTCGTAGATGTTCAAAAGAGGACTACGAAACAATGTGTAGATGTGCTTGATGAGATAACTACTAGGTTGTACTATGCCGTAGAGGGCCTCGAAGAGAAAGTCGAGGTGGTAGAAACTGAAATTCGGGAATTACACATCCAGCTGGATGAAAGCCAAAAGGCTTGCGCATGAATGACTGAAATTGTTGCTATCATACCTGATTTGCAGGATGAAATGGAAGTGTTGAGATCAATTATTAGTGCTTCAACGCGCGGTTGGCAATGTGCAAGCTACCTCACATGAGCATGTTCATAGTCCCAGAATTTCAGAATTATGTACCTACGGAGGGGCACGCGATTCTAAAGAAGTTGAGAACTTCTTTTTCGATACGGAGCAATACTTTCTTGTGACTTCGATCAGAGACAAAGCGAGAAAAGGTTACAATAGCTACCATGTATCTTGGTGGAGATACAAAAGTATGGTGGCGGATGAAGTATGCTAATATTCAAGTCAACAAGGTCCGAATAGATTTTTGGGATCTCCTCAAGGAAGCAATCAAATCTCATTTTTTCCCAGAAAACGTGGAATATGAGGCACGTCGGGCATTACGAGAACTGAAACACACAAGATGCATCAGGGAGTATGTGAAAGCCTTTTCAGGACATACGCTGAATATTCGAGATATGTCGAAAAATGATAAACTATTTACGTTCATGGAAGGGTTAATACCCTGGACACGAACGGAACTTCAGAGACAGAAGGTCACTGATTTGAGCACGACTATGAGAGCTGCTGAATGTTTAAGTGACTATCAACCGGAATCAAGAAATGATCGACCTTCGAGAAATAGTCAATCTATTGAACGTGGGAATAGACCTTACAAACTCGGCTCGAACTTAAATGGGGGAGAGCGTTACTCTCAGAATAGGGGAGGAGCCTATCAAGGCAACCGTCAGAGTAACTTGCAGGGAAACTATCAAAACAGTTGTTAAGCAAACTATAACGACATCGACAGTAACAACTGGAACCAAGGAAAAGCAACGGAAGGCAGATCTAATGCCACTCCTAAATTAAAGTATTTTTTATGTGAAGGGCCCCATCCGGTGGTGCAATGTCCTCAGAAATGGATGGTGAATGCATATTGTCAACTAGCAAGTGGTGGCTAGAGTTCAAAGCAAGATACTGCACAAGCTAGCTGTCATGGTGAGTCCGACTCTGAAGAGGATAAGGATATAGTTGGTACATTCTCACATCCGTGTAATACACTATCGCACTGAGCTATAAAAAGGGATGAAATTCTCTCGAAAGAGCCGAAGATGGAAGACTCGAAGGCTCACATTTGTAGGGCGAAAGACCTAATGTACATTGATGTGAAGATCAATGGAAAGCTAATCAGGGCTATGATAGATACTGGTGCTACCCACAACTACCTCGTAAGTTCCAAAATAGAGCGCTAGGACTTGTTCTGGAAAAAGGTAAGAGGAAGGTCTAAGCAATCAACTCCGCTACTCAACCAATAGCTGGAGTAGCGAAATTTGTGTTGCTTAAAACGAGGCCTTTCGAGGGAAGGACCAACTTGTCTACATTTCAGATGGATGACTTCAAGCTTATTTTAGGATTGAAATTTCTTCAGGATACTAAGACAGCAGTGCTGTCATATTCCGATACATTAATGATGATGGGTAGTAAACCGTGCATCATCACTACGCAAGCTAGGAAGATGGACGAGAAGAGTATCTCGACCATGTAATTTAGTAAGGATTTCAAAAGGAACGGACTCTCATTTTTGTGCACACTTCGATTAGAGGAGATCGAAGAGTCGACTGACCCTATTCCAAAACCTGCCAAAGGCTTGTTAAGGAATTTAAGGACATCATGCCGGATGATTTATTAAAGAAATTGTCATCGGAGCTTGAAGAGTGTCGAAAATAGTTGGGAGAAATGCTAGAAAATGGGATTATCGTGCCTACGAAATCGCCAAATGGAGCTCCCGTGTTGTTTCAGGAAAAGGCCGATGGTCCTCTTAGAATGTATTGCGACTATCAAGCCTTAAACAAGACTACAAATACAAGGGACCAAATTCAAGCAATTTCAGATAAGGACTCGGCTACTCAACATTTGGTCAACCTCATCAAGCAGGGCAAAATCCAACAGTTCCGGCTCGATGGGGGCCTAATAAAGACTAAGAGAGATTGCATATATGTTCTCGAGGGCGAAGATTTGAGGAAATCACTATTCACATAATGCCCCGACACGATTTGGGCAAGGCATCCCGGAGAGGAACGCACTTCTGCATCACTAAACCGTGCATACTACTGACCTCAAATGCGGGACGACATTGCGACTTGTGTGAAAACTTGCCTTGTTTGTCAGCAAGATAAGTTAAATCATCAGAAAAAGGCAGGCTTGCTGGAGCCCCTTTCCTTCCCAATTAGACCATTTGAGAGTGTATCGATGGACTATATTGTTGGATTGCCAAAAGCTGGAGATTTTGGCACTATCATCGTCGTGATAGATCGTCTATCAAAATATACAACTTTCATCGCAGCGCCCAAGTATGTATCAGCCGAAGAGACAGCTTAACTTTTCTTCAAATATATTATCAATTATTGGGGATTGCCTAAGAACGTCATCAATTATCTGGATCCTCGATTTACTGACATAGTTTGGACCGAGTTGTTCAAACTTCTTGGTTCAACTTTGAGCATGAGTTATAGTTTTCACCCACAATCTGGCAGACAAACAGAGTACTTCAATTCTATGCTGAAAAAATATTTTCGGCACTTTATCTCTACTCTTCGCAGAAAAATTGGGTGAAACTTTTGAACGCGGTTTAAATGTGTTCTAATGCCCAAAAAAGCTCTTCCACCAATAAGAGTCATTTCGAGATTGCTACTGGCCAGCAACTGTTACTCCCTCATACTTTGGATATTGATCAAAGTATCAAGTCCCATCAAGCAAAAACTTCTCTCAAAAAAGAAACAAAGTATTGAAATTACTAGAAGTTATCTTGAGAAAGCGCAGAAACAGTACAAAAGGTCCGCAAATGTGAAGCGCTCAGTGTTTAAATTGAAAAGATCTGGAAAGAAGGTTGCTGAAGAGATTCTTAACCGTCGAACTACTCGAGCTTCTAGAAATTATCTTCAAGAGTACTTAGTCAAATGGAGCGGATGCAACGGCGAGAAGAATACTTGGGAAAGTAGAAAAGACCTTGAAGCCTTCAAACCATTAATTGAAGCATATCGTTCATTGAGGGCTCCGAGGACGTCGCCAAAATAAAAGATGGAGAATGTCAAGGGCCGCAGCTTCACTTAAGCCCCTTGACCCTATCACAGCCGCAATTTGTCCAACTTTGGCAGCACGTTGTAAATATTAGTTCAAGTTTAAGTTGTAATTTCCTTTCTATTGTAATAGTTTATTTAAATTGTAAAATAGATAGAAATTAGAAAAGTTTAGTATGATTCTACGGCATTTAAACGGCTACTCCCGTCACTTGAGTTTTTGTTCCGAATGCTATTATAAGGGGTATTAGTCTTTCAAACATTTTTCAAGCTTTCTAGTGTTCGCCCCCTGCACTAGCCATTATAATTTCCTACTTTCATGAATTGTAATTTCTAACTTTTAAGAAAACAATGATCAAGTTATTTTCATTGCGTTTCAATTTTATGTTTCAAGCTTTCTATATATTGTAATAAAATTTTCTTTCGTCCCGAAATTACCAAGAAAAGACGGAAAGTAGTCTAGCGGAGCAGACTACTACCACACGGTGTTCCTTTCTGTGCTAAGAAGAAAGGTTTCCCATGAAACCTGGCCTACTTAAACATATTAGTTTTATTCTATAAAAAACTTATGTTTGTCAATTTGAGTTTCAGTACCGAAGCTCAAAACCCCCTTCAAGATGCAAACCCAATAATAAATCTGGGTTTGTCACGTAGCCCATCTTCAAGATTAGGATTTGGATCAACTCTTTGGAGATTGAATCAAAGTGGGCCTTGATACCTTCTAAAAGTAGCCCAGCAAATATAAAAGAAGGCCATTATTAATAAAGAGAAAATTACCTAGAAACCT
>CAIGRQ010258066.1:0-26605 GCA_903798375.1 Fraxinus sp. D2006-0159 | reverse complement strand
AAAAAAAAATATGCTGAATGTAATAGTATTATGATTTTGGTCTTTTAGTTCATAAATGGTTGTTTTGTAGTATCTTCTACGAAATTCATGCCAAATATTAGCTTTAAATTTAAAATAGGTATAGTGTCATGGTAAGTATCCGGTAACCGGTACTGCATAAGATATCTAGTGTCTGACTGTACCTTGTACATTATGATGCTATTCCCATTTCTGTCAATATTTTATTATTATAAACAAAATAATAATGACATNGCTGAATGTAATAGTATTATGATTTTGGTCTTTTAGTTCATAAATGGTTGTTTTGTAGTATCTTCTACGAAATTCATGCCAAATATTAGCTTTAAATTTAAAATAGGTATAGTGTCATGGTAAGTATCCGGTAACCGGTACTGCATAAGATATCTAGTGTCTGACTGTACCTTGTACATTATGATGCTATTCCCATTTCTGTCAATATTTTATTATTATAAACAAAATAATAATGACATTAACTTCTCTTAAAAATTGAAACTCTCTCCGATTATTCATTCTTTGAAAGAATTTCCACAAGAATATATTGGTTATTAGGTAATTGATGTTTTATTCGTAAAACGTGGTCGACAATTAGTTCTTGAGGATTTTGTTAACATTTATATATCTTTTACCTTTGATAAGTGATATATATTTGTGAATAAGAGGAAGAATAGCCAAAAAATAAAGATGGAATCGGATCATCAAATGAGTATTACCCCATATTACCATGTTCTACAGCTAGTTGCAACTAGCGATTGTAATTTCATTCTACACTGGGAACGCTCCATGTCTCCCGGTAAGATTACGGACTAATATTGCTGCCAACTCTAGAAAAGCCAACAATTTCACTTGAATTGTGTATCTTACATGTATTACAGGTCCAGCTCTTAAATTTCGTGATCCGTCTAATCATGGTTTATGTCACAATTAAGTAGAGAAAGTGTGGGTGCAATGATTTTGTAAAGAATTGAGCTTGTGAGACTCTAGAATGTCGGAACGAATATGTAGAAACTAAATTATTGGTTCATACGAAATAATATTTGCTCAAAATTGAATATGTAATTTGGGATGTTAGGTACTANAAAAAAAAAAAAAAAAAAAAAAAAAAAAAAAAAAAAAAAAAAAAAAAACGTGATTAGGCGGGATACTGCACCGCCTAGGCGGCGCGCATTTCCGCGCATTTTCGGTCCAAACGCATTTTTACACGCATTGCCGAATTCGACGCGTTTTCACCACGCATCGCGCCTAGGCGGCGCATTTTCGAGAATTTTAGAACACTGATCTTACATGTATTACAGGTCCAGTTCTTAAATTTCGTGATCCGTCTAATCATGGTTTATGTCACAATTAAGTAGAGAAAGTGTGGGTGCAATGATTTTGTAAAGAATTGAGCTTGTGAGACTCTAGAATGTCGGAACGAATATGTAGAAACTAAATTATTGGTTCATACGAAATAATATTTGCTCAAAATTGAATATGTAATTTGGGATGTTAGGTACTAGGTTGCTAGAATTTTTTTTGCAAACAGATCCAAGAATAGCTTCCAGTGAAATTGACGCTTGCAAAAAAGCATAAAAGATTGTCGGGTTGTCAATGTATGTACAGTTTATAGGCGTGAGATTTCCTGCTCCAGACTTAGCTATAGATATTCATTGTTCTGTAGAATTGTGCACGCATTTAGGAATTGAAAGGTGGAATTGGTTTATCATGGCCATGACAGACAACCACATGGTGGATGGCTGTTTTCTGAATAGAAAACCCTATCATTTTGAACAAAGTAGCACGTGAATTTTAAGAGAAATCTACTAATCCGAGGTGCTTGTGTGGGTATATCACCCCTTTGGGGTATTTAAGGACCTTGATCTGGATGCGTTTAACGTTTCATAATATGCGTTTTTTTTCTTTTGTAGTGGATAATTTATTTCTTGTTACAGTATATCGCTCGAGGAATTTTCTATCAAGTTATTCAAGATTGTATGGTGAAAAATAACACGAACTGTATTCTTAAAATTAATTGTCTTTGTGCAGGACAAGAGGAAAGCGGCTCCAATTAAGGGATTTGATGTGAAAAGATCTAGAAGGGACCGTGGGGAGCTGGAAGACACCATGTTTAAGCTTTTTGAAAGGCAGGCTAACTGGACATTGAAGCAGCTGGCCCAACAGACTGATCAACCTGCGGTATGTCTTTCATTATTATTGTTCCACTAGTTGCAAATTGCAATCTCTCTCTCTAAAATTGAGGCTTCTACAAGTTGAGTTTTTCTCTTTGTAGAAAGGCAAAAGCACAATATGTGTGGTGAATCTGTTTATCAGCAGTTTTAGTTTTAAATATCCTGTTTATAATACCATTATTTTTTTTTAAGAAGACGAGTCAAGGCTCTTCACTTCTTTTACCCTCTACATTGCTTTAGTACTGCATTGTTTTGATGTCTTGACACGTTCCACCATGACATCCCACTCAATTACCTTTTAAAGGATATGGAAACGAAACACAAAACAAATAGGAAGTATAAAATGTTCAATAGAAGTATTGTTATTTCCATTTATATGAGTGTGTGTGTGTGTGTGTGTATTTATTTTTTTATAAAACAACAAAGAAATAACTACGAGGGATTGAAGTCAAGATGATAATTCAGGAGTTTTGGACAGAGCTATATTAGTATAATAGTATCATTAAGTTGGAACCAAGGATGAAAGAAAGCTATTTACAAAATAATTTGATAAAAGGTAAAATAGAAGTTTACATCTATACTAAGTTGAACTTGAGAGTTGAGAGTACTAAGGAGTAAAGCTAGAGAATGTTATTCATGGCCATGATATCAAATAAAGATACAAACTGTTTTAGTAAATTATTTACTTAAACCCATAGCTAGGATGATAGGAATTTATTGAACTATTAAAGATAAAATGATAACTGTCGTAGAAGAATTCAGGTCTTAAAAGTAAAGGAGGCCATGAGAGGATGAATCAGAGAAAACAATTGGTTGGGGTGGAATATGTGTCAAGTATGGAAGCGCTTAGATGAGAATATTAATATTTATAGCATACAGTAAATTCGGTGAAATCTTAAAGAGATGAAATGTATGAATGAAGATTGTTAGTTCCTATTTATGGAGTGCAGCAACAACAAATCTAATATTTGTTTCAACAAATTTGAAGTCGCCTGCATGAATACCTTTTCACCAATTTATTTAGTGCCAACTTTATCATACTCGTCCTTAATAATATTATCAAATAGAAATTCTATTTATCTCGACTTTTTGTGGATAAATGAAAACTGGATGTAAATTTTGGTTATTTTCTGTGATTCTCTCCCTAGTAAATGGCTTCCATAATAAACCTCTGAAGCATATAGCCAAACTGATTTATGATTTTTTTCAATTAATCCTTGATCTATGTTTAATTAATATGTCCCATAATTTCATGTTATAACCTATGGGTGTCAATTCGTGGATGTGGATGTTGATGTAGTTTTGGTTGATGAGTGACGAGTGTGTTTTTACTCACGAGTTCTATACAATTTTAACTTGATTGTTGGTTAAATCTTACGAGTATAGAACACTTTTTATGTGTTTGTTTGTGTTGTTTTACATGTTGGTAAGGTAGTGTAAAAAGGTGCTAAAGTGAAAAAACAAACCAAAAATCAACGAAAATAAGCAGAAAGCCAGTGTTTAGGCGTCATACTAGGAACGTCCAGACATCCAAAAACTGAATTTCCATGCAGAAAGTCAATGCCCAGGCTATACGAAACCGGATTCAAAGCAGCAACATGGCGTTTAGGCCTGCGAAGTTCTAGTAGAGGAGCAGAAGGGTAGCCCGATGCGCTGCCCACTGGCATTTAGGCGTTGCTCCGTCTGTTTTAGGGTTGTACCGTTTTGGCTCGTGAAAAACTCAGAAAGACTTTAAATTTGGGAAAAAGGTGGGAGGACTATAAATACAAGTTATTGACACTTTTGAAGGGGTCCACACATTGGGAGGCATAAGATACAACTTGAAAATCAATTTAAGTTAAACGAAATATTAGTTCTAAGAATTCATCTAAGACTGCAATAATTATTATAGGTATCTTTAAACGTTATACTAAGATTACCAGATTTTAATATGTGGTCTAAATTTAAAACTTACCTCTTGATTCATAATAAATTCACAAAATCGTTGAATTAGTTATCAAGTAATTCAAAGCATGAAGTACATAATTAAAATTAACACGTAAATAATAAAAAAAACTTGAATTTTGAATAAAAGAAATAAATGGTCTCAAAATATTATATTGTTTGCCCAAATAGAAAACTTAGCTACTCTTAATAATGAAAGAAAAACTAAAGATTTGCATTGAGTACATCATCGGGCTTTGAATTGAGATGTAGAAAAGAGGATAAATCTTGCACCAAGTTCTCTTCTTGCCTCCCATCTTGATTTCAAACCTTGACTCTTGTTTTATTATTTTTCTCTCTTTTGATTTTCTTTCGAATTTTTAAGTTGTATCTAATGTCTCTCAATGGGTGAAACCCTTCAAAAGTGTCAATAACTTATTTTTATACTTCTCCCCATGTTTTCCCCAAATTTGGAGTCTTTCTGGGCTTTTCACGGGCCAAAATGGTGCAACCCTAAAACAGGCGGCGTGGCACCTAAGTGCTGGTGGGCAGCGCTTGAGCGCTGCGATACACTGCCTGTGCGGCCTGGGTCATGAAGCCTGGGCGCTATGTTGCACTTGGAATCTGGTTTCATAGCGCTTGGGCGCTCTAGGTATGGCGTTTGAGCGTTGATTTACTTCATGGAAATTCAGTTTTAGGATGTCTGGGCACTCCCAGTATGGTGCCTAAACAAAAGCTGCTATTTTCCTTAGTTTTTTGCTTATTTCTTCACTTTAACACCCTTTTATACAACCTTACCAACCTATAAAACAACACTAACGAACACATCAAAACTTGTAAGATTTAGCTATGATGCTCGGACTCGGGTATTGGGTACGGGTACGTATCTAAATGTTGGATATTTTATTTTCTAAAATGTAGGATACGGGGATATGGTTAAAAAAAGTCCAAATTTTGGACACGGGGACGTGGGTACGTGTTTCAAATTTCAATTGTTTTACTAATCCAAGATGTCATTTTAAATAGACCAAAATCAATTATTCATAAAGAAGGAAATGCGTATTGAATAAGGGGCTAAGACGAATAAAATAGAATTTTAAGTTTCAGTTTTCGATTATAGGAATTACTAAATGTTATATAACATAGAAAAAAGGGATATGGTTGCAATTTGGATTTAGTAGAGCACTAAGTAGCACTATATAGAACACATTTCATTTTATACAAATAAAACCTTAAATCACTGATACAGAGAGAAGGAAAAAAAAAGAAGAAAAAGAAGGGAAAACCTAGCGCCACCACCTTTCTCCACCCTCTCGGCTGCGACGCTAGGTTTATAGAGAGCAAAAAGGGAAAGAAAAGGAAAAGAAGAAAAAAGAAAGAAGAAAAAAGAAGTAAAAACGACGAAGTGTCCTATTGAAATTTAGAGGATCCGACACATTCCATACCCATACCCATGTCGTGTCGTTTCCGACACGAGTACTCTGACTATTTCGAAGAGTCTGAGCATAAGAGAGACTTAACCAACAATTAAATTAAAATTGTTTAAAATTTATGAGTAAAAACACTCGTTAAATACCCCAAAACTTAACAGTTTGCTAGTCATTGAGCAAACAAAGCACGACGAAAAAGAAAATCACTAAAAGAAAATAGATAAACAAATACTGAGTCACATACCTTGCCTTTTTTGTTCATTATTGAAATATTATATCACATTTATGAATGGTTTCAAAATCACAACGCAAGAGCTAAATTTCCACTTATCCAATGCAAAACGGGTTGTAGGAATCAAGTGTAGCCTTGTACATTCACAAGGTGGTTCAATTCCTAACCATCTGTGGTCCATTATCTCCTTTTTACGCTCGTAGGATTCACACACCCCTAAACTTGTTTATTTCATTCTTTCTCCCAGGGTGTAATTAGAAAGTTTAATTTCTTCGATCAATTTCTTACACCACTCAAATTCGGTTTAGTCTAACTAGTAACGTCAACAATTCATTCATGTGATGATTCTCCCAATTATGAGCACTTCAACAATCAAGTTTATAACAAATGATTCAAACCTATTAGTTATCCACTTCCCCAACAAATAGTTCTTACTTGCACACTTGCACATAATTTTATCTTTTTGATGTTTTATTTTCGTCCCAATATTGACCTCACCCATTTTTCTCTTCTTGACCTGTGTAATGAGCTTTTAGTCTATAACTCCCTGGCTTTTCAATACCAAAGGGTACCAGGTTTCAAGATATCCCTACAGACTTAGGTGCTGGTGTGAGGCATAAGTTCAATAAGTACAATACTTATTTTCTATAAAAGAAAAGGAAAAATTTACAGGGGTTAGATCCCTAGCATTTGGTCATCACCAAGCTTAGACTAGAAAATCAAAGACACTTCACACAAGTCTTTTTCATATGCATGGAATCACCACAATCTTAAATAAATTTTTTTACCGGTTAGACCGCTCCCAAATTATTATATAGATGATTAAAGGATGTTGTGAATCAAGGGTTAACGGATTAAACATCTAAGTTATCTATTCAGCCTATACATATGAATCTTCATATTTATGTACGACGCTATACTTTATTGTCGTGCGTAAATATTGTCACGCTTCCATGGATAAGTAGAATATTAAATTCAAGCACATGATACCATGTTGCAAGAATTTGGTGTAAACATCGGATAGAAGAAGTTTCATTAAATAGGGAAAAAAAACGGGAGTGCACATATGCTTAGTAAAAGTATGGAAATACAATAAAACCCTAATTATATCTTGCCTAATCTACGTGAATCTTGATTGATTTACTTTCTTAACGGGTCATATAAATGAGTATTTAGGTCCGATTGTTAATAAGGGAGGACTAATAATGAGGCAAGACTTGAAGAAGATGTAAATCATAAGATCAGATTGAGTTTAATGAAATGGCGAACTGCAGTTGAGATTCAATGTAATTAGAAGATGTTTGTCAAGTTATAATACAAGTTTTATGGGATGGTTATTAGACCAGCTATGCTTTGGAGACTAATAAGGAGGCAGGACTTGAAGATGTAAATTATAAGATCAGAGTGAGTTGGATGAAATGACGGAAGTGCTACTGAAATTATATGGAATCAAAAGATGCTTATCAGGTTAAAAGGCAATGTTTAATGCAAGGTTATTAGACCAACTGTGCTCATGGTATTGAGTGAAAGGCTTTCGGTTTCGTGAACGTGTCCATAACTTTCAAAAGGACCGGATGGGCTTAACCAAGAGAAGGGTTTGATCCTGACTCAAGATGAACACTGGTGGCATGCTTAACACATGCAAGTCGGACGGGAAGTGAAAAAGATGATGATGAAGGAAGAAATACATTTGTGTGAAGCGGGTCCATTGATGGCTCCTATCCGCTTACAATACATCCATAAATGAAATGAGTATAGTAGGAATGAGGATGATATGGATGAATATATGACCATGCTAAAATGAATAAAAATAAAGAAATTAAAAGATGGACGTAGCAATGATTGAAGATATATTAAGGGAATGAATACTTAAATGGTTGAGGCTTGCCTTGTGTAGACTTGTAAAAAATTTTCCTTCATGCGATTAGAGTAGAAAGAGTTGGGCCAAAGTTTTATGGCCTGGTGCAGTCAAACTATATGATTTCTTTGATCTTTTCAGTAGAGATAGCACTAGATCCAACAAAGTGGCAAAAATTATATTCATGCACCTAATCCTATGTTTACTGTTTATAAGGCTTAGTTTGATATTGTTGAAAATTATTTCGTTAGACATGTTTTCTTTTATATGTCAAAATTGAGCTTTTGTTTTAAAGTGATTGATTGATTGATTAATGATAAACTTTTTACGAATTCCAATCTGCGTTCCAAAGCCTTCTAAAAAACCTACCTAGAAATATATTCTTTTCCATTCTTCCACAACTCAATATGAAAAAAAAAGGATATTTTAGACCATAATTCTGCACTTGTGTTTTACTTGATTCAAGCTCACATGTTATTATATAACCTCGTGTTAACAATTTAACTTGAGTTTTTCATTTTCTGAACCGTATAGGCCATATGCATCTTCCATTGCAGCAATTTTTGAAAGAGATTGAATTAGCTATGTGTATACAATAAAAGGGGACCCAACCAAGGTACGTATGAGCTCAAGCCAGAGTATAAGAAATCTGTTGAAGATACAGGTGCTGAATAATGACCCTGTCTTTATCTGTAAATTAGGTTATGCATTGAGGTAATACAGTTGATCAAACAAAGGAGTCCAGTATGATGTACAGAGGTGTACACCACTGTAAATTAGGTTGTGCAGTGGTGTACACCTATCCTGTCAGATTTGGTGATGTTCTGAGTCTTACCTTTCTCAAACTCTAAAAAGGAGTTGAGGACATTAAAAAGCTTTATACTTTCAAACCGTAGATCGTGTCTGTTTCTGGATTAGAATCCCACAACTTTTCCCTCATATACTGATTGGATCAATAGTGGTATATATTATCTGACCAATGTTCTTTTCTTTTTATTTCCCATCTAATTATTGACATAATGTTGAATGCAATTAAAGTTCAGTGAGTGAATTCTTAACTGCATTTTTAGGGATGCAATATAGTCAGATACTTATCTTTCGTTTTCTTTTTCCATGCATGTGCAGTCAGTGCTAATGATTGGATGAACTGAATGCAAAGAAATGAGATAAGATTTTTCGGCAGCTTGGTCAAATGTGCCTGATCTGAATATTTTATGGTAAAATTGAGCTTAAGTAGCTCTATTAAATCTTAGCTCATTTAGTTTTGGGCTAGCTCATGATTGTTTATGGAAAAAGGTGTTTATGAGCCAATATTGAAATGCCAATGGTCATGGCTTTGCCAATAATATCAGTAGTTTTTGGGGCTTCTTGCCTGGATACAATTCTTCCAAAAGCATTGCTTTTGTATATGATTAGATAACTGAAGCACATTATATCCCCAGTACCTGCTTGAATTGGGCAGAGCTATTTTTCAATTGCATCTGCTGTGCTTTTTATTAGAAACAACTCCTTTCTACTAGATTTGGTATCTTGGTTTGAATTGGTCTAGGTTTTTAACAGAAGCATTTGACTTCAATAATTTACCATCTTTTCCCTTAAACCTCAACAGCATCTTAATCCTCACTTCTCTCTCGGCATGCATGATCTGACACTACCACTCACAACACTGTCTGGATCCCGACGTCCCAGATTGCAAACAATTGCATTTACAACCCTGAAAACATTGCCCAAACACTGAAAATCCATCAAATACACTCTCACTATCTTTCAACCGCCACCACTCCCCCACGCCCCACCCCCAAAAAAAATAAGAAAAAAGAAAATAAAAAATCACCGATTACCGACAAACCCAACAAAAACACTGTAAACACCAAATCAAAATTTCTATTAAACATGAGGGGATTTAAATCGGTCCAAAAATGCCACTAGATCAACCCTACTTTCTGTTTCCAATCTTCTGGACAACCCATCAAATTGTACTTCAACCACCTTCTGTAACCAAAATAGTTGCCACCAGTTAAATCTGTCAAGACCACGTGTAGGAAAATGAAGTTGAAAAATATCCCAAGCCATCATTACTGGTTAGCCTGGGTTGATATTAATGCATCAAAGAAACATGTCCCTGAGTGGATCATAGTCTTATTATCTTCCTTTCTTTATAACAGCACACAGAAGTGCCGAATCACTGGTTTCTAGTTGTCAATGTGATGATTGTTTCTTTGTGAATAAAGTTGTTGCCTGAACTTTATTATGTCTTTCATCAAATTGATACCTGCACATTATCTTGCAATGTTTTTTTATTTGTTTTCCCCTATCATGTGTTATTTTCCTAAACCAAATGCGTGGATTTTACCCTTAAAGAAATTTTCTTAAACTGGTAGGCAGGTTTCAAGTTAATGACGTGTTGCCACTATATGGAATCCTCTACACGACACACCTCATCTCTCAGTTTCTTTTCTTTTGTCATTTTTGGTGGGGGTGGGTGGTACTGGCACCGCTTATTTATCTTGTCGGATTGCCATTTTCATTCTGGGTTTAGAATGCAATTTTTAGTGATTGCTTCGTCCTTGTTGATACATGATTAAAACCTCCATATTTATATGCTATGTTCCCATGCTGACTGCTGTAGTTACAATTTATTTGATGGTTTCTGACACTGATGGTAAAATTAATTTCGAAATTTTTGAACTTTGTAATAGCTAACGAGTGGTCATATAAATGCAGTTTTTGTCTATTCTTGACAGAATTGGAATTTGTCTGCTCTTGACTATGACCTCTACAGTAATTACATGTCATCATTCACGTCCTGGGTCCTCTAAACCATGCGTGCATAACTTGTGCTGTCCTTAGTCACTGACACATTTGAATTTAGATTAGCAGCATGATGGAGATAACCACAATACCGACAAAATAACCTCCTATCCTTAACTTATGATGCCATTAGCAGTCTTTTCTTGAATTTTCCCAGTAGGCGCATTTTCTTGTTAGTGCGGCATTCGTGTCATTCTGAGAGTTTGATTCCTTATGCTTTATCTATATGAGTTCCGTTATATTTCAGTAATCTATTATTGAGATCTAAAGCAAGGAATTTCTCTGTGGAATTTGTTCTGCATAAATCAGTTTGGTTGTCAGTCTGATCAGCACGTGCTGCATTATTTTGTTAGAAGATATAACCAAAAATGATGTGAGGATGGCAGGAAATAGCTTCCTGAAATTGCAAAATTGATCTCTCTGGTAGTTAGATAATTAATTATCACATCTCGTGTATAAGTTTTGTCCAATAGTATGTGCATTTACGGCGTGTCTAAATTTGCATCCCCCAACTCCATCGAGGAATGACATTTGCTTCAATTTAATAGTTAAATCATTTTTAATTATTCACTTACAAACTGTAGAGCTTACCTTTTGATAATATACAGGCTTGATCTTATTATTGGGGACATGACTCTTCTAATGAATTTTGAGACAATGCCTAGAATGAACTCTTCTTGAATGCGAATGGCTACCAATGTGTCACCCACTGATTTCGCGTATTAGATTCATGCGAGTCACGATGAAGATCACGAAAATGACCAACTAGGAATCTTCTGTCCCCTTTGGAAGATCTATACAGCATCTTAGGATAAGAAATATATGCATTACCTTCTCAATATGATCAACTTGAGTGGAACTTTATTTGGTAATGGTGGCTCTGGGCAACCACTTATGGGACCCTTCTTTCCTTTTGGTGCATTCTAAAGGAACTGTTAATGGAGACCCTGTCACTCCCAAGAACGTGAACGTCAAAAATAGGCTACCAATAAAAGAAGAGAGAGAAAATTAGCCAATATTTTGATGTAATATCGTTTGAGGTGGTCCCATACATTAATGGTTTCTGAAGTATTCCTATTTTCAAGCTTTTAGGTTATAGATGATCATGTTCACATGGTCATGTGAATATCTTGTTCTCCTTGTTGTTATCTTACTGGATCGCTTCTCAAATCTATCTATGCTTGTGATTAATTTTGTCGTATCTGTTTATCATAATTAACCGATTCTTTGGATATAGACTTGCAATTTAATCTGTTTGCTCAGGTGACTAACAAGGTTGAGTTTCTTTAATCTGCAGAACTATAGTCATATAATATGATCTTTTATGTGAATTTGTAAAATAATTGGAATTGCTGAAATTAAATTATTACTAAAGCCATCTATGCTTACGTGGTGCTTTTGTATATCCATTTGCTGAAGCATATTTACATCTGCTGTGATGTTTATGGAACTGTATTCATACTTTCTGAGAAAAATGGATAACATTCCTGCAAATTGTGACCTGACATATTTCCTTGCGTACTTAATTTTACTGAAGAATTTCTGTATTTGCATCCTTCTCTCTTTGAATTTTGACATCGAATTCTTGTTACCTTGCTAAACCATTACATTAATTTTCCCCTTTGATAGACCTTATAATTTAATTTGTCTGGCTATACAGAGGTGTGCATACATGTAAGTTTTACGTCTAATTAGAAAACCTCGTTGCGGATAATGTTCAGTAATTCATGTAATAGTTGAATATTCCTTCCTTTTCGATGAATAATGAAAAGGAAATGTGCAGTCAATAAAGAACCTTGTATATATAGTGGTTTAGTCAATCTTTTATCATTTCCAGTGCTGTAATTATTAGAATACTTATCTTTGTGGAAAGAATTGTTTATTTTTTTACTCGTGATAGCGATGTCGGCTATCGAGTTGTTAAAGAACAGGATGAACTTGAACTAAAGTTAATGACAGTGGGTTGATTTAGATGTTATTGTGAATGCATTGCATGGACATATCTATCAATTTGGTGAGTGAAAAGTAATCTAGAGCCAAAATATCTGTGGTTTTACTTGATTTCTGGTACTGTGTTTGAGCTAGTGGAATCACTTTATGGCAAGTGATACCAAACAAAAGCAATAAAAAGTTATGGTTGCATTTATCTAGTGTTAGGTTTAACAAGAAAGTGGCCAAACAGCATGAAGTCAAGATAACTTTCCCAAAGGAGGGGGCAAGAGAGATCCTATTTGTCGATGGAACTAGAAAGTTCTTTTTATATTATCGGAATTTTAGTTACTTGAAAAATGTAAACTTTTTGTGCATATCAAAAGATGGTAGGGGATTTTTCTTTTTATTAGGGAAGTTAAATTTATTTGACGTGTTTGTGGCATTGAAGTTTATTAGACAAGTTTAACAAAGAAATGTTAGTTAAAATCTTGATCATTATCTCTATGGTACTGTTCAATATTGAGTATTTCTATTGGTTGACCAATGAATTTTTGATTGTCGATTTCTGGATCAAAGTTGTTAGCCGCCTATTCAAAGTTTGAGAATAAAGGGACTCCAATTGTAGTACAAGGATAATGTAATAAGTTGTCAATTTTCTTTTTTCCCTTTTTAACACACTCTCGACGAAGCATTTATTGAAGAGAGGAAACGTGTCATGAGTTCAATGTCATGAAGGTCTTGTAGGTAGTAGCAAATATATTGAAGAGCGGAAACGTTGTGGACATTTGTCTCAACGAAGGAGGTTTGTAAATTTTTTTAAAGATCTGCTGCTGATTGACTCATGTACATTTGTTTTCTTGTTATTGTTGAGTCTCATTATTATCGGTATGCGGAGTCTATACTTGGATTGATATTAGGGAGCAGTTAATAGGGTTTTATTTTGTTATAAAAAAGAGAGATTGACTAAAATGTGGTGTGTGATTTTTCTCTTTTAAATTTCTTTTCGTCATAATGAATTATTGCAGCGACAAACGAAGTGTAGCATTGTGATGGGTCTCTACAAATCTTGCGTATTCTTATGTTTGCAATTTTGTAGTTGTTGATGATATAGAACGAGGGTTTCTAATTCTCAACAGCTCAAGCGACATTGATTTCTCCCCGCTTAAGTTACGCATTCTTTCTTTCGAAAAAATATTTTCACTCTATTTTCTACCCTTGGATATTATATTGATCAATGAGATGCCTTCGCGTTCAAATGGTAGATACACGAGATTTTTTCTTATTTGTTTTTTGTATCACCTCATGGTCAAAGCTAATCGCACATACACATGGTAGTACACGTGTCCATGCATAAGACGAACCAGCCAAAACAAACAACTATGGTCTATATAAGTAACTAGGGTTGGGTGTTCCTCTTAACTCTATCGATCGTAGTATTCAAAGAAATGACCCACACCACACCACAGCACATGTCGAGTCTTGGTGGTGGATGATGTTTACTTCACATTAAGTTGGCCATGGAAGTTCTTCTGCTGCTATTTTCAAAACTGATATCAAAACCCTTTAAGATTCTAAGCAAGAATCTTTATATCTTTCAAAGTTTCACGATTGCATAGTGTGCTAAGATTAAAATTGGGAATCTCCAACACTGAAAGTGACCTGTGGAGAGCACTCACTCTCAATGGTGCTGTATTTGTCTACAGAGCTTTTGAGTAGAATGAGACACAATTTTACTTTTGTCCCCAAACCCAGCAGCAATGCTTTAATTTCTGCTTCTTCTTTCTTTTTCTGTAAGGGAGTTGTAGATTGTAGTTTTAATATAAACAACATATTGTGTATGGTAAATTGACTTGATAAAGAAATAGACACTTTACCTAATTTTGTTCTTTAATACTATTGAGTTGAACCTATTCGACTTTCCAACACGTTCACAAAATTGTCAGAAATGAAAAGTAAATGGTGTAATAACTTCAACAAAAACGGTGGATTGCATTCTTACACATTTGGTTCTTAATTCAACTACATATGTTGGCATGTCATATGTTAGCACAAGACAATTAGAATATGTTGATTAATTAACCTCAAATTTTGTTTTCCAAGACTTCTTTACCAAATAGTTCTACCCCTCGAACATTCAGCCCCTGTTTGGTTAAAATCTAGATTTTAATTTAAATCAAAGTTAATAATTAATTTTAACCATATGTTTTAAGGGTCCCACAACTTTTCAACCACTCATTTCATTAACTTTTATCTTTTAAGAATAGATGCTTGAACTAGTTTGCAAATCATGAGTTACATGACGATTTCTTACATTAAGATCCAATTTTGTAATTATAATAAAATATTAAAGATTAAATTACTCCATTTTTTTGAGTGGAGACTGGAGAACCAATTAACTGCAATAATTCTTTATTATTTATAATGCTAGAAACAAAATTAATTTTCCTATCATTTTGTTTATAAAAGAATGAAAGAAAAATATATTATTTATAAAGTATTTCATACATCTGCAAAAAAATCATTATACATATTGTTCTTAATTACATGTAGCTCCCTAAATTATCATTAATTTTTTCATTAAATTATATTAATAAATTAACTTGTAATTTCTCTCTCTCTCTCTCTCTCTCTCTGCATTTACGGAGTCAAAACATGGCCCCATTGACAAATATCAGAAAAAGGATAATTCTTTTCTTTCCTTTCCTGCATGCTTGTATGAATGAATGAATGTACACATTGATTTGTAATTGAAAGGTTACATCTTTTTCCCCTTTCTCACAGCTACAAAAATCTGAGTTATGATTAAGGATCAACAAGAAATTAATGTTGTGTCATGCTTCTTAATCTTGGTTTTGCATGTCCTAATTAATGTCTCGATATCCTTAAGCACTCTCAATTGTAAAATTCCATTTTCATCATGTCTGATTAATTATGGTGTCCACGTAATATAGTTAACAATGGCGACGACGGTATTTGAAAGTTATTTTTGACGAACAAATTCTTATATATTGATGTTAATTGACAGTACTCATGCGATATATCATCTCATTAGATTTTGTAAGTGATATGCTACGCTAGTTAGAGCTCTTAAAATTGACAAATGAATCAAGTCAGATCCAAATTAGCTAGGGTTGGTCAAGCGCCCCCATCAAGTTCGGAATAGTAAAATTTTCTTCGAGACCAGACTAGACTAGCTCGTCCCTCTATCGGGCTAGTCCGATTCGATTTGAATTGTTCGAGTATGTATATATGAATTGGAAAATAAAACGAAAATCCCTTAGAGTCTTTTTCCTAGTTCACTCTTAATATATTTTTCTTTTAAAATAACGAAGATAAAATATAGTACATATTTAGGAGGGTCCAAACTTTCTGTCTTGTTATTTGAATCAAGGCACGACTTTGATTTAACAGTTATATTACATGGACATAATGATTTACATATACATAATATTATGGGATATGATTAGATCAGAATTTTTTCAATCAAATTAAAAAAAAAAAAAAAAAACTTTATCACTCTCTCTTGGACATGTCATACGTATATAAACCATTATATAATTTGATTATGTATGAGTAACATTATTCTTGAATTAAAAGCCATTAAGCTTAGGGGTGGCACATGTCAAGTTGAGTCAAGTTTAGATCCAACTCAACAACCTAATCAAAAAGTTCAGCTTGAGTGAAATTTCAATTCAAAATTTAACCAACAAGGTGAATAAATCGACTCAAATTAACATGAGTCGATCTAGGTAGGTTCGGTTTGTTGAGTTCAAGGGAATTTTTTTTTATTTTTTTTAACCCGACCACTTAAATTGAGGGTTTCGAGTTGGTCCAATCCAACCCGAAAATCAAACTAAAATCCCTTCAAACCAACCCAAATTAATTTGAATTTGATTCAATTTGATGTTTTGGGTCGATTAGGCGGGTAATTTGTCCACCCCTAAATTTAAGCACTCTCTCTTTCAAGTTTGTTTTTATTTTATTTTAAACATGAAGCATAATGTACAGTAAATTTGGAGCATGTACGATAATTTGCTTTAAGTAATAATAATGTTTGGTGGGAGGTGAAATAAGTGAAATGAGGGCTGGGGGGCACAAGATTCTGTCGTGCATGCCAAATCTAATTTAGCTGTCAGCCATGTACTTGTGTGACCTAAAGAGGATGAAAGTATGCAGATGCATATAATCAGGTTTACACCCTGTATTGGTATTCGACACCCCTTCTCTTTCCCACCTTTACCCTTACAATTTTCTTACAAACTTCTTCATCATTTTCATTTCCTTGAGTACTAAAAATGTCCCTTTTTTCATGTTAATTTGAGCCTATCGAGACCTCCGCGAGTCATCGCATTTCTAATGGGTTTTATTCATCGACGAAGATCTTCACTGAAATGGTTGAGCGGTCAAGTTCACAAGGATAAGAGTTTGAGAATGGGATCATATTTGAAACATTTTTGTTCTTGGATGGAAATTTCTTTTAACCACATTTGATATTGCCTAATTATATACGAACTAAAGTTATATTTTATTTTGTTTACCGTATGTGAATTGAAATAAAAGTCCTTCCATCTCGTTGTAATTATAAATTGACTGAATAAATGAATGAGTCGCATTGTGAGAACTTGCTATAGATTACTAATGCACGAGATTATCAATACCATAATACCATAAAAATTAAAGGTTTATTTGAATCAACTCAGATACCATAAGAGAAAACAGAAAACGAGCTATGTTTCTAACAAACTAAAAAAAAAAAGGTTTTACGAAGTCTTGGAAGGAAAATGACTATTCTACCCATGTAAGTAATACCAAACACCACCTATCTCTTATGGAATCGACTCCTCAATCGTAATTTTCACTTTATAGAATTGGTGTCAGGTATATAGAAATTAAAGTTACATCTAAACTCGATAAAGCTAGAGTATATACTATATTGTACGAGAAGAGGAATCAACTTTACACTGTATTTTGAAAGATATTATAGAATGATGGTGGTCTGAATTGGGGTGGGGACACAATGTCTGTTAAAGTAATGCATTTGATATTAGAGTACAGCCCAACTAGAGAGCAACCCTCCCGGAGTGGTTTCTTAGTGGAAACACTTGATTAGGTAACTTAAAACTAGCATGATTAGTTTAATCTCCCTCGTGAATCGTGATACAAACATGTTAAAAAATAATTTCTTAATTTCAAAAGCAATTTTTGATTTTTCAAATGTCATTCCAAACGAAATCTAAGCTCTTGCTAACGTCTATCTAGTATTACATATTGAAACCTTTTTGGTTTATATAAAAATCAATTTTTTTTAATGTTTATTTTTTTTTTGTAGATTTTGATAAAAGTTGAATGAATGTGTAATTGAAAAGTCATGAATTTCTTGAAATATTTGGTTATAATTAATTGTTGATTTTAATTTAAATTTTAAGCTGAATCAAAAAGAGGCTAAATATATCGATTAAGCATAAAAAGGGGATAGAAAAAGAATGTTTCTTTCGTGTTGGATGCTACTTTTTAACATTGCGATCCTTATTGTTCCTTTTCGTTAATGGTGGACCATGGTCCATGAATGCCTTCATTTCTCATTTTAAGAATATAAAGCCAGATATATATAGGTATATATTTTTTTATTAAATTTTTGGTATTAATTTTATGTTTTCTCATATTCAAATACAAATATTTGACTGGATCATAAACCATGAATTGACTAACCATATCCCTTCACGGGAGCAATATATGCTAATATATCAAAATTGACTAGATACCAAATGATCCAGCCTCTAACTTCAATTTCTTATATATTAATACTTGAGGTGTGTGATCATATTTATTATGTTGAATTTGACGACGAAATTAGACAAAATTATAAATAAAAAAACGCGTACTTAATGAAATTTATGTATTGACATGTCTTGTGTTCCAAACATGTTGTATTCGGGTAATTCTAGCATCAATGCAAAAAGAAGAATTAATATTTAATAGTTTGTTTAAGGAGTAATGATGCCATATGATGTGTCTAATGAGAGTGACTAAACTTTATCATATGAATTAAGTCTAATCTATTGTGATTGACAATCGAGTAAGACTCAAGCCTATGTTTAAGTCGTTGATTCATACGTCTATTTAAAAAAAAAAAAACACGTACCCATCTTTCTATTTGCGGATGTTCATCAAGATTTGAATCGTTGACATCTATCATATGAGAGATTTAAGTTGTGTTTGGCACCCATTTTGGGGAAAGAATAAATTCTGGAATAGTGATTGATGAAAGAATGTGTGATTAAAGTTGAATTCTTTTTAATGATCTGAACCTATGTCCAAATGCCATATAAAGAAAAAATTAGCTTTTAAGAATGCCAAAATTATAAGAAATTGTGAACTATAGTATTTGAAGTGTTATTCTTTCTCAAATGTTGTGCAGTCCTTTTGAAGTAAAATTATAACCTCCAATTGATAGAAATCAAAAATAAATATTGCAATTTGAAGGTGAGTGGGTTTGATGGGGAGCTGAGGACGCATGGTGTACCCACCCACCTTCCACCCCTCGTGCACATAGCGGCTCACCACCACCCTGGCCCTTCTCCTCAATTATCATCATTAATAGCATGCTACCGAAACAGAACCCTGTTATGTATAAATACATGTAAAATACACACATACACACAGTGTGCGTGTGTGTCTTCTTTTTCTTTCGGTAGTGTGATGGGGGGTTGTCTTGTCAGCCAAGAGGGGGTGGAGGAAAGAGGGTGGGTTAGGGTGTGGGGTACAGGAATAGAGAAGAATGTGGGAGACAACCAAAAACATTTGAAGATAAACAGTTGATTCAAATGTCCATTGTGGGCCTATTGTAGGGTCATACCCTCAACTCATTAAACTTGCTTGTAACTATATTTATACCACCTTAAACTCTACCCTAAAATCATCAAAACTCAAACACTCTTCTCTCTATTTACAATTCTGTAATGGCGGATACTGGTAATGGTGCAGTTGCTGCAAGAAGAATATGTGGAATCCCAGAAAAGTTTCAACTACACTTGGCCATGTTGGCTTTGCAATTTGGATATGCAGGTTTCCATGTGGTTTCAAGATTTGCTCTTAACATGGGAATCAGCAAAATCGTGTTCCCAGTTTATAGAAACATTCTTGCCTTGCTTCTTCTCTTGCCCTTTGCCTATTTTCTTAAAATAATTTTATAACTATCTTTTTTCCTGGTTTGATCACTCAGGAAAGAAAGGCCTCCTCTTACTTGGAACTTCGTACTTCAATTCTTCCTCCTCGCAATTGTTGGGTATGATATTTATTATGATCACATGAGTTTGATATCGAGTATTGGACAGTACTGAACAACAATAATTTGACTTCTTTTTTCTTGTTTAACTCATCGGTAGTGTAATAATTAAGAAACTAATTAAGTGATTATGGAAAAAAAAAAAATGACAGGATCACTGCAAATCAAGGATTCTACTTACTGGGATTGGAAAACACATCGCCAACTTTTGCTTCTGCAATTCAAAATTCTGTGCCAGCCATTACATTCCTTATGGCTGTATTACTCAGGCAAGCTAAGAATAACTGTATCTAATATGCATACATATACAGTATAAAGATTACAGAAATTTTATTACTTGTTCTTTCCATGAACAACATTTTCAGGATCGAAAAAGTAAGACTGGATCGAAAAGATGGAATTTCAAAGGTTGCCGGGACAATTCTCTGTGTAGCAGGAGCTTCTGTAATTACACTTTACAAAGGTCCAACAATATACAGCCCTGCTCCACCACTGCACAGTGCTTCCCCAATGTTTCTTGCCCTGGGCGATGCCAAGGGCAAGAACTGGACACTGGGCTGCATTTTCTTGATTGGCCATTGCCTATCTTGGTCTGGCTGGCTTGTGCTCCAGGCACCGGTTCTCAAGAAATACCCAGCCCGGCTCTCGTTTACTTCATACCAGTGTTTCTTTGGAGTTATACAGTTTCTTGTGATTGCTGCATTTATGGAGAGAGATGCTCAAGCTTGGCTTATTCACTCTGGCGGAGAGCTTTTCAGTGTTTTCTATGCGGTAAATTACCCATTTTTTTTGTTGCAGATAATTTCTAATCATAAACGGAGACGTCTCACTAATCATTTAAACTTTTACACTAGGTGCCTCACCATGAGAAGATAAAGTAAAAACTCAAGATTAGAAACAAAGTCATCAATTTACAAAATTGAAAATCTATTCCTTTTTCACCTTAATAAGCTAGAAATTATTCGGTGATTCACATTTGTTTGTGTGAATGAAAATGACATGAACCAAGCATAAATAAATGATTTGAAAGTCACGGAAGAAGAGTCTAAAGGCTCCATGCCAAGTGAAAGGTAAAATTTGTCCAGACCTTACACAACACAGTGTGGGGGCTAAAATCCCTCAAATTCACGTGATATAATCCTTCTAAATCTTCGAGTATGTCACGTAGATATATGAGTAGTTGGGTGTGACTTGTAAGCGTGTGTTTGTTTGGGCATATGAAATGACAGCAAAACTAAACTGGGGTATCCATGAATGAATGAATTGGCAGGGAGTGGTGGCATCGGGGATCGCATTTGCTGTACAGATATGGTGCATTGATAGGGGTGGCCCCGTTTTCGTGGCGGTGTATCAGCCTGTTCAGACCCTTGTTGTCGCCATCATGGCCTCCGTTGCATTAGGAGAGGAGTTCTACTTGGGAGGGTACTATTTATTTTTTCTTCCTTTTCATTTCCCATTTGCCAATACTCTATTACTTGGATCTAACAAAATTTGTGTAAAGTAAAATTAAGGTTTCGTGACTTTGAAAAGGCAAAAGCTGTTTCTACAATTAAGAAACTATTTTTAAACATATTTGAATAATTTTCTGAAAGATTCATAATCTAACTAAAGTAACTTTTAGAAGAAGTTTATTTATTAAACTTTTCTACAAGATGCAAATGTAAAAGCAAAAACAAAAATCTTATCGAACGAACCTTACTACCTACTACATATTAAACTTTGTAATGAGTTAATATTTATAAAACTACAACACTTCCCATAAGATCTCAGTCTGCTTTCGTCAGATACCTCTTTATCTTATCAAAAAAGTGTCAGAAATATTCATTATAAATAATTGAACATGACTAAAGATGAATATCTTTCAATATATGTTATCTTTTATTGAGTACCTAATTTTAAAAATTTATTTCATTTGGGGTACATGCAAAACTCCATTAATTTTTCTTGAGACCAAAATAATGAAACTTGTACATTGAAGGATGAAATTGTAAGTTTCATGAAGTATATGACTATTTGGACAATTTACATTTCTGACTAATCTGGCGGTCAAGCACTGTAAAAGAAGACTTATTTATGATTGTGATGTACAGGATCATTGGAGCAGTACTGATCATATCAGGGTTGTACTTTGTCCTGTGGGGCAAAAACGAAGAAAAGAAATATTTGCAGAGGGCAGCAATTCAGTCGCCCGCAGACCACGCCATCACAAGAGCACCAAGTCATGTCAGGACCTCCATCACTCAGCCACTACTTTCTCAGTCAACAGAAAATGCTTGACCACCAATGTAAAACTAATATTTGGAAGAAAAACAATCATGAATCCAATGCTTGATTGAGTGTGTATTTCAAGTTATTTCATTAGGGTTTTCTTTTTTTAATATTTGGTAGCTTTTTCTCTTTAGGAGGGTGGCATAAAAAGGGGCGGAATGTGATGATTATGATCTTTTGGGGTGGGGTTTAAAGCATGGAAATCCCATATGGTATGGTATGGTATATGTTAATTATACCATATTAATGGTTTGTTTTAAGTTATGGAAAAAAAAAAATTTAATGTGAAACCTTTTTTTCTTATCATGGGCCTCATGTTGATATTATTGCTAAATATGGCAATTGCTAGTGAATTTGAATAAAGTCGCTTGAATATCACATTTTTAATCATAGTGTACGTCATCCTTCATTCTTGTAGCAAGGTTGATTGGTGGAAAATATATATTTTTTTAAAAATGAAATAAATTGTCAATTGTAGCTTGACATGTGACGGAGTGTACAACTTGATGTACACTGATGATTCCAAAATTTGTACCTGGGCCAACTCGAGCCAGATGGAAAAATTCCGCCAGATCCGATCTCCAATACCTGAAATAAAGGCGTCGAGATGTGTCTTCGTCGCCCCTCCAATGCTTAAGTCAGAAAGAGAATTATGTGAAAAATTGTATATTGGGATATTATGTAAAAACATACCTAAATAATGAGGTTATGTTATGTATTTATAAATGTTAAAGGGGGAGTCCTAGAAGGACTTAACTTTCTGTAATTCTAGTTATTTTAGGTGCTTGTATTATGTTAGAAGTGCACAACTTGTGTGAGTAAAATTTGTAATGAACTAGGGGTTTGTACTTAAGTAGGACTAGTATTCCTAGGTCCAACCTCATAATGGACCCAACCCCAGAATCAGCCCAGTTGGAGCGGGCCAAGATTGGGCTTAGAGTTCTGGTCAGGTAGGTCGAGCTCGGGTTTATCGATATTTTCCCCGTATCATACACCAAACATGATTGAGTAGAGTCATAACATACTTTCTCGCTCTTTTGGTACGTTGCTAGTGGCTTGCACGACTGTACAAAATGATAATTGGATGGGTTATTCAAGGACAAAGTTAGGGAGGACAAATTTTATTTTGCATCAGACTAACCAAAGAAGGAAAATAATTTTCATAAATTTTTCCTTTTTTGCGAATGAAAAAAAAAAAAAAAAAGAACTGGACTTGCAGCCAGGGACTGCCCCATATCTCCGATTCTAGGGTTATTACTTAGCCCTCGTTTGAGTCTCAGCCAGGGACGGCCCCATATCTCCGATTCTAGGGTTATTACTTAGCCCTTGTTTGAGTCTCATTTTTTCATTAAAACGTATTTTTAAACAGTGAATTGACTCTATTTCAACATACATTATTTAATAAATTAATATTACACGTAAATTCAAAACCTTTCCTTATATTTTAATCACATATTTTTCATCATGACACTATTATAAAATGATTTTTTTGAAACAAAAAATTGGGGTTCAAACAAATTCTTAAATTTTGCATAATCTTGGTGTCAAATAAGTTGAGGATATAAAAACAACAAAAAACACCATAATTGCAAACTAAAGAGAAGTATGATTAGAAAGGTAGATAGCATATGTTGGAAGTCGTACTAACCCCAACGAAAAAATGACCTATATGTAATTTGACAGTAACATAATGATATGAGATGTTAGGTGTGTTAAAATTGAAATAATTGTCACGTATATTTTATTTAATTCAGTCCCTTGATCATTATAAAATAAATTGAGAAAAAAATAATGTTTTGAATAGTAATTTTCTAGAGAATGTGTAGTTAAAAAAAAAAAATTTAAAAAAAAAAATTATGTGCAAAATATATTACTATGTGAATATGTGATCGAAATTGAATATGAAAAATAAAGAATTTTAATTTAATGATGTCAAACAAAGGTCCAATGTGTGTGTGTGTGTGTGTGTGTGTGTGTGTGTGTGTGTGTGTGTGTGTGTGTGTGTACATACCGAGTCCGTCGCATCAAATCTAAATTTTCATTGTACTAGTTAAGTGAAACTAAGATAATGTAGTCTTATTATTATTTTATACGTACGTTATCTAATTCGTTAACATATAATTTTAGTCAAAATCAATAATTGATTTTAACCACGTATTATATGAAATTCACAAATTTTCAACCACTCATTTTATCAATTTCTATCAAATTTTATTAAAAATATGATTTTAATCTCTACCAGACAGGAGTTAGATATATGAATTTTAATGCGCGGCACGAGGGAACTAAAGTGGGATTAACAGATCCCAATGAAAATGATTAGAGTGGGTTAATCATTTTAAATCTCAAGTCACCGCATCTAATAACATTGTGCTTTTACTTTTAATGATGTAATGCATTTCCTTTCTCCTTTTCTGCCCCTCCTTTGTTGTTCTTTAACTCGAATAGTGGAATTAGTAATAAATAAATACCATTTTTTTTTAATTAAATGAGACATTTTATTTTTCTTTAAAAATTAACTAAAGAGAGTAAATATCATATATTTTTTATTATTATCAAAGCATCGTCGAATTATAAGAGAGACATGTATTATTCACCATGCTAAATTCAAGAACTTGTCTCTGACAATGAGTTAACAATTTATCAAAATTTCGCATGATGGTTAATATTAAATCAAGTCTCGAGAATAGCTGAGTTTGGCTTTGACATTAGACATCGAGAATCGTATTAAAATATTTGGTTCTATTTTAAAAAGATGAGAATTTTATTGTTATTATTATTTTATAGAATGGGGTCAAACAAGATAGTTCGATTCGATTCTTAGATCTTAAACTTTATAATGATGATGGACTTAAACTATCATACACTCAAAATTCTCCAAGATCGTCTTTTCGTCTTTCGAAATTGTATACAAATATAATTAATATTATAATTATCTAAATAGAAGTTGGATAAAATGGTTGACGAAATGATTTTCAACTCATGTGACACTTGATCATGCCATGTGGTTATGGTGGGAATATAGTATCAACCGGCTGAACCCTAAGGTTATTCATTGAGAAAAATATATAATTAACCTACTTTCAATATTCGGCTCCGTTTGAGCCATATTATTTTCTCATTAAAATGAAAAATATGACCGTTATCCATCACATCAACCTTCAAATTCAAATTTTCTATCTCTTGTGTGGGCCCCAATAACGGCTATATTTTTCATTCTCATTCTACAATAATTTGGCTCAAACAGGGCCCACTTTCAAATTTAAGATACTTGATGAAATCTTTCAAAAATCAAGTGTCACAATTTGTAACTCTTGAATTTTGTGACTTATATTTAGTCCTTGTTTGGTGCACATTTTTGGAAAAAGAATGCATTTTTACTGTTGATGTGATGAGGAATATGTGGTTAAAAAAGAAGGAAAAGTTATTGATGTGGTGAAAATATTATTTTATTGAAGAATGTGTGGTTGAAAATGAGTAGAAGAATGAGGATGAAAAAAATAATGTGGCTCAAACGGGGCCTTAATCAAACATGTCACAATCACAATAAACACACAATTTATGATCATAATCACGTATTAGTCACAAATTGTATAATATCACAACCACAAAGACACAACTTATAAGTCATAATTACATATTTAATCACAAATTACCCAATTAATTACTCTTATTCCACCCCACCCCCATCGACACTTCCCAATTAGTTGACGGATTCGATCTAAGTAGTGTCGGTGGGGCTAAACTTGGTAGGTTTTACGGCAGGTCTTCCTCGATAATCGTGAGGTTTATCGAGTTTTCGAGGAAAAAGATTGTCACAGCAAAGTTCTGATCTTGAAATGGCTAATAGACCTCCACGTATGATTTCCAGTCGGCTAGTAGTGGCGGATCACCTCCCAACCCGTTTCAAATTTTCAAGGTAAAAAAAATAAAATTAAGCAAAAAATAATTTTTATGTGTAATTTTTTTTTTTCTTTTTTCTTTTTTTTTTTAACATTTTAGCCTAGCTCAAAAAATAAATTATTTCGGTCCTAAATCCGCCCTTGTCGGCTAGGATATAATCAGTCGAGCAAGGCTATAGAGTGGTTGCTAAAGGCGACAACCAGGTCCATTTCAGAGCTTCCTTCGATTACTATTGTATTTCTAGTTGATCCAGTCATGAGGTGGTGATGGTGGTGCCTATTGAAGGGATCCAGATTGAGGGATTTATGGTAACTGAAATTTGAGGGGAGACTAAGGCTTTATAGACTAGAGTCCGGCTTGTCACCACCTATGGTACTTTCGTAGTGGTGGCGCTTGTGATCATGATGGACTGATAATGATAACGGTGGATTGGATGTGGTGGAGTTCGTGGGGTTGTAAGCAGTGACGAACCCAACACCCGGTGAGGGGGTGCGGTCATGAGTACTGGGCTTCATCGGAGCAATGCACAAGGATGAGGAAGAAGAAGACCGACGCTCGGGAGCAGTGGCGAGGTGAAAACTAAAGTTACAGAATCGGCACCGTGAAGATAGGGAAGAAGGAGAGATGGAGAAGATGAGTTGTTGGACTTTTTTTTTTTTTAAGATCCTGGGCTTTTCTTTAGTTGGGTCCCTTTTTTTAAATAATAGCCCATTAAGTGAATTCAACTGGGACAAATTACATTGGCTTTGCTAATTGCACGACATTTTTTATTTCACA